>NDXB01009829.1:245659-465107 GCA_002631895.1 Agapornis roseicollis
AAAAAAAAAAACAAACCACAAAAAACTATTAAATTTATTTATCATTAGATAAAACTTTGAATTAAAAACTTTTCCTCAGACACATGCAAGCAAAAGTGAAAAAGAAAAATATGCCTTTGCTTATTTTTTCCATCAGCTCTGAGTATAAATATTAACCTATGTGCTTCTCCAGTGGAGGAATTCAATACTGTGACAGAACATACCCCAAAGAACAGAAGACCCCAACAGGGAGCATTTATGTCAGGGTTAACGTCAAGACACGTTTTTCAAAACCTTTTAAACAGACAGAGCCTAGGAAATCCCTTCACCCAAATCCCATATGAGGCATTATAGATAAACAGCAGAAATTGGTTCTTCTTATGCCTGAACTTAAAAACTCCACCAGCCATGTCAAATAATGCTTGTTTTACTACAAAATGAGTAAATACACTGCAAAAAAATTCCGTGCAAATCCTGTTATTTTACTGGCTATACTGACACTAAACCAACCAGCAGAGAATCTCTTACTTTTCCCTGGACAACCCCGGGTTGTGCTGGCGATGCAGTGTATTTCAGATCTCTGGAGGATGCCCCACTGTTTATATGCTCACCAAACAATATCTGCTGTTGGCAGTGCAGCGCTGCAGCTCCCAGTGGGAAGGGGAAAGCTATCAAATTGAGCCAGTTTTCATTTGCTCTACTGTAGCTGCTGGCCCCTTGCTTCCTCTGAGCCAGAGGAAGGTGAGGTATTAATCTGTTTAACATTACTACCATTTCTATTTGCCTTCTGACCTGAGAAACTCAGATACGGACTTTAACTCAAGCTGTGAGGAGATGACCTGGCACAGTAGGGAAGCAGATCTTCAGAAACAGGGACTGGCACACATTAAAAACTGCCAAAATATTCATGAAATAAGAATATTTATTCAAAGTCATTGGGTTAAAACATATCCACAACAACAAGGAGTTGCTGAAACTGTCCTGATTTCCAGCTCTGAGTGCCGCATAAGAGCTTGAGTAAGGATGCCATGAAAGGTGCCCTTGCTCTAGTGCCACTTTAAAGGTGGGAATCCCAAGAGATGTCACAGTACATGAATGGAGCAGGCAGCAAACCAGCCCACCCCAGAGCTGTCCCCATGAATTTTACACCTTCACAGCTCTCTGCTCTTTATCTCCTCTGTCCTTGCTGTCATCACACCATACTCACTGCAAATGTGTAGGAGAACTTTGAGCTGCAGGGAATAGTATTTCCTACAGACCTGTCTCTAACTAGTAAGCACTTTGTCCTTATTCAAGGCATCTTGCTTTCTTTGTTTTGGGTTTTTCCCTCCCACACTAAGTGGAAAATCATCACAAGAAGGTATGGAGACCATTCCTGCTCATGGAAGAGTGTGCAGCCTGTGCAGCAAGCCCTCTGCTTCACTTTTATAGGTGGAAGAGAACCACAGAGGGAATGGAAGCTGGACAGGACATTCCTAGGAATGGATGGAGACTGAAACGAGATCTTCCAAATCCCAAAGGAGAGCAACTCTGCCAAGTTGCTGTATTACTGCCATCATTAACAGAAAGCAGATGCCCCTCAACTGAGGATGAAGCCAGCACATTATACGTAATCTGGAAGCACCGTCAGGATAGAGGTTTTCAAAGAAGACCAGCCCATAGGGTAGGTTTCAGTTCAAGCATAAGACGCACACAGGTAGTTTTCCATATGAAGTGTCTACAAGTGTGCAAGAAATCTAGTCTGTCATTATAGTCAAGAGGCATGTAAGGCTTAGCTCTTCTCACACTGACATTTACTGCATTTTAGAAGCCTCAGTGTACTGAGGCATAAACTAAGGATTTTTAGTGTGCTTGTGAAGTACTAACTAGGATCCTGAGTGCTAGTGCTAAGTACTAAGGATCCTCAGCATCCTGCCAAGTATGGCTTATTCCTTATGGTACTGACTTGGCAGACGTGAGGACATGGAAAACAAGTTCCTTTCTGTAGTAACAGCTGGAGACCACATGGGATGCTTTGAGGCAACTCCAAGTGTCACTAGACATCTCTGTGTGGACAACAAAATCAGGCCCTTGTGTGCTCAAGGGAGACTAGACAGGTAGTCAACTCCCCCTGAAATAGACATCAAGATTTCAATTGTATTGCTCCCCAAACTCCACATCTACGTCCTCAATATCCAGTTATCCACATAAAAAAGCATCTCCATCCCAGACTGAATCCCAACCATGTATTTCAGTTGAATTTAGTTATGGTTGAGTCCTACAAGCCTGTATCAAGGGTGCAGTGCACAGCACCACATTGTAAGAAAGTCACTGCTTAGGTCTCAGGCAGCTAGCATTTTCCCCAGCAATTACCAGGCTCAGTCTGGGACTTAGCAAAGGCCAGGGACCAGTCCCAGAAAGCTATTTAGTTGCTATTTAGCTATTTAGATGCTATTTAGTTGGTTTGAAAGGTAAGATTCATACAACATGGATGTGAGCCATGCCATCTTCATTAGCCTCTATTCTAAAAAGATCCTGAAACATGCTCTGACCTATGCATCATATGGTTGAAGGTCAGCTATGTGTCATTTACTGGAATTACAGTTTTAGATTTAGGTTCCAAAATCACACTTTATTTATCTTCAACCATTAGTCCTAAACTAGAGCTGGAAAATAAATAAGTTTCTGATAGTTTGAGAACAAAATTAAATGTCTAACAGAAAATATTTGTCTAGTTTATTTCATGGCACATCTCTTTAATATTCCATTATGTCATTTAAAATTTCTGTGCATTTCTTCTATCTAGAGTCTATATTAATAAGGGTGTTGGGAGCAATGAACACCCCAGAGCGCACTGGAGCTGACAGGGTTTCTTAGGTTTATATGTGGGTCTGATATCCAAACATCTGTTCGGAAATGAAAAATTCCCTCTGAGCTTCACATCCCATTGAATTTCCAGGGAAAGTTATGGTTGTATCCTCCTCCTCTTGGCATCCAATTTGCAGGCAGTGAGCATGAGACAGGAAAGAGCAAAGTCCCTCTCCTGGGTCTAGCTAAGCTCACCTTCTTGACTTCCATAAAATATGTATTCCCTTATCTATCTTTCCCTTCTGAGGATGTTTATATTTATTTTCCTTGTACAAAACCCTCCCACTCAGTCCAGCTTGCACTCCATCCCCATTGGTGTGGATCTTTCCTTCTATTACAGCACAGGCACTTGGCAAAATAAGATAACAGCAGAGAGGTTTATTACAACCCAAAGACTAAAACTGGAAAGGCTGTAAGGGGGTATTTTTCTGATGGAAAGAGAGGCAACAGCTGCTTCTTGGGGGTAAAACCTTTCCCTGAACCAATACCTCTGTGCTTGTATTAGGTGGTCCTTATTTTCCTTATTTATTAGGTGGTCCTTCTAATTTTCATTTACATCAAGATTGTTTTCTTAGGGTTGTCTCACATAGTGAAGAGGAAGAAAAGCATGAATAGTCTATTGATGGTTGTAGCTTCATATATAATGCATATGGCACACTTATCTGTGATAAATATTATCTTTATAGAAGAATATACTTAAGAGGGCAAAGCACTTTGTTTGTTTTGGCAGGGGAGAGGGTTCAGGATGACTAGCCACATCTAGCAGTATCATAAGAACCAAGATGCTTGGGTTGTGTTTTCCTCTCTTCCTGTGTTACTTTAGGAAGTCACAGGGCTCTTCTGTGCTTATAGATGTTAAGTATCCACTTCCATAGCTGCAGCAGCACATTCCCGCACTTACTCATAGCACTCTGTTTTCCTCCACACCAGCCCATTTTGATGCCTCTCCTTCAGTTTCACAGGAGAAAAGACAGAGGGAGTATTTGCCAACCTCATGGTGCAGCCATTTCATCTCAAGTTCTTAGCTCCTTCTTCCAGCCTTCCTACTTTAGCTTCTTACAGCAGCCTTTAACATTGCATGGATGCCTCTGTACCTTCTCTTGCTGCCTCTAGATCTGGGTTTCATTCTGAAGCAAAGAGCAATTGAAAAAGTGCTGTGCTTACCTTGTAAAGTGGTTGTTCCTTTTACTACCAAGAAAAGGTGAGGCAGTCCCATGGAGCAGGGTTATGGGGAAGAGACTGGGATAATCCCCATTCTTAGACTCGCCTGCCTCCTCATGCTCCTTTACTTAAATTTTGTCAGATCATTTCAAATCATCAGACGAAAGATAAGGCAACACTGTTATGGGTTTGTGTGAGTACAAAGAAGTACGATCCTCTGCACAGATGGTTTGTTGATTTATTTCCCATTTACTGGAAATACCTGTACTCCATGGAACTTTGATAGTTCTGATAATCTGTTGAGAGATGTCGAGCCAAACATCTCAGGAGAATACTTCTCAATACCATTACTACTTATTCTATACATACAAATACACACGAACATAGGCACATAGAGGTGAGAGGAGAAAATACCTACTCTTTCTTATTTTTCTCTTCACATACATTGCCATGAGACTAGCAAACAAAAGAAAAAAGGATCAAAACTTTCTGAGTTTCAGAGTCCAACTGAGACTAGAGTCCCACCACGATAAATAGAATCAGCTCCTGAATGACAAAGCAATCCCTAGCCTAACATACAACCTAAAACAGGAACGCCATCTTGAAGGAAGGGAACCGAGGCAGAGATTTGCAGTATTATACCCTGCATGATCTGTTGCAGAGTATGTCAGTCATAACTAAAATTGAATTTAAGTGACCTTAAATTAAGGTTAATCTAACATGAGCTTCTGTTCAAACATGGAACCATGGCAGCTGTTAGTACTGACAGAAACACATACAGTTTGGATGATAGAGGAAAATTATCACTTTCGTTTCCCTTACATGTTAAAATACAGACCTCCAGATCAAACCAGTGTGGTTATTGACACTAAGCTGTTCAGATTCCAAGAAGATACAAACGCTCCATAAAAAGTACTGGCATAGCTACATACAGATGAAGGGTATATTCGCTGTATCTACTCACCTAATATGCAGGATATGCAATTTAGCAGGTTCGCGTGCATCTTCAGGAGCCTGATGATCTTCATCAGGTGCTCACTTTGAAAGGCTTGAACAGAGACACATGTATCCTATATTATATCCTGCACAACAGGAACTTTGATACTGGCAAAGGAAGGAGAGGGAAAGTACATGGTGGGAGCCATTCAAGCTCCTTCAAGAAAAAGTTTCGCGTGCCATTTTGCACAATGTGGCGCATTCCAAGGACAAAAAGCAAAAAGCTCCTCAGAAGTTTCTTCATGAGCTGGAGATAAAAGTAATCCCTGCTAGGGATGGTTTAGCAGTATGCATATATGGGGGAGGAATTTCAGAGGAAGGGAAATACCCCTCCACCCCATCCTGACTTTTCAATACTACTTTGTAGTTCTGCCCACTTTTGAAGTAGCTTAAAAGAAATGGAAGTTGTTGGAATGTTTTTACACAAGAAATACTTCCTTTTGTATAATTAAAATTATTGTGGTTGGCTCCTGGATTGAGAGGCTCATAAATTTGTTTCCAGTAGCAATCAGCATAGTTAATACCCATCCTATCGAACTGAGTCAACTCCTGTTCATTTTGGGCCTCATCCAGAGCTGATTGATGTCAAAGGAAAGAAACTGTTGACTTAAATGAGCTTCGGAGTAGACCCTACAAGCTGAAAAGGACAGATAATCTGGTTATTTCTGCAACAAAGAAAAAGGAAATCCAGTGAAAACAAAAAGGCAAAAGTCAAAATGAAATAATAGTTAAAAAAAAACAAATAAACAAACAAAAAAGCCATCCACATTCAAGAAAAAATGAACCCTAGGCAAAAGGACAGCATGAAAAAGAAAGTGTACAGGGTGTTCTGTATGACCCAGAGTTGTGATAGGCAGAGGCAGGGAACCTCATGCTTCAGAGGGTGACCACATCAACTGTTAGAAATCCTGAGAAAAAGAAGACAATAAGAAGACAATAAGAAGACAACTTGCTTTTCATATTCGATACTGTATTATTCGTGTATCTTTCTCTGGATTAATACTTGATCAGGGATACAGAAAAAGTATTGCATGAGGTGACTTTAGGCTTTATGTGTTCTGGCCAGACCTGTGGTATCAGGTATTGAAGTTGTCCAGTTAAAAATAGAGATCAAAGCGATAAGAGGCAAAGATTCTGAAGAACATACAAACTAAGGGAAGGTTTATAAAGAATCCAGCACATTGAGGGGTAGTTCTGGCTGGGCTGGATGAATTATCAAAAGCTATTAGGAGACCTCTGAAACAAGTTCAGTACTCAGCGGGTTTCCCATGGGAACAGGTATTCACAATGCAAATTCTGTACCCAAGCCCTGCAGCATGATTGCCAGATCCAAGCACTAGAGCCATGAATAAATCCACTTTTCACTCCTCTTTTAAATAATGAAAATATAATTAATATTAGAAATATAAGAAATAATAAAAAAAAATAAGTCTTTGTTATTATTTGCACCATGTTTAAGGAATTAGAATATCACAGCCACTCTAAAAGCTCCTCTTTCCAACGATGAGCATGAGAAATTATTTTATTGTTTACAACAAGGATAGGGTACTCACTACCCTACAAATCTCCACCTAGGTTCCCCCTTGGCTTGTTGGCATCCCATTCCCATATTTTTAGTTCAGTTTCCAGTCTATAGTGCCCATGTTTTCTATGACATCTTCAAGTTGAACTTCTTCCCCCAGTGAAACCATCAGTAAAATGACTATTGAGTTCAAGGGGGCCAAGTTTGTGTCAGTGACAGCTGGCTTCACTTCCTTCTTGTAAATTTTTACTATAGTTAAATCATTTTGTGAAGCCTTCTGCTTTGAAAATTTCTCAGATATTAACAGTCATGGATTTCCTGTGGTCAGGATACTGCAACTCTCCTGTGCAATTCTCTTATCCAAAGTCAAACAATATTATAGGTTAGATGTCACTATCACCTCACTCTCATCCCAGTTATAGCCGCAATGATATTACAAAGTATTGTACACATGACACTGGATATTAATTCTTATGTGTCTCACTCTATGCTTGCTTTGTTGTGGTTTTGTCATATTTTAGGTTACAAGTTTGTCCAAGATCATGCTTTACATATTGGCTTTGTGTTCTGCAGATTTTAAATCAGTACAGAGAACCCCACCATTTAAGTAACATTTCTGGTAACCCAAAAGATCAGCTCAAATCTCCCAAGCCAAACAGCTGACATAAAAATCTAGATTTCCAAAATCTTCCTTAAATCTTCAAAATGTTTCCTAGGTGAAGTGATAAGTAACTTGACTTTTTCTTATTTTGATACCTCCAATTCCAAAGTGAAAGAACACTCTTATCTTTTTGGGGACAAAACTGATTCTTCTATTGACAGATTATTCTGGTGACTTCTGCCAATGCAAAGCTTTACTAAAACATTCCAATGGACAAATGTCTAGAGAAAAAACAATGCAGACATATCAAAATAAAAGAAGACTATAAAGGGCCTAACCCTATTTGACCATTGTAAATATACGATTTCCTTGTTGCAAGATTATATCCTTAGTTTGTGTTTACTGATCCAGGTCAAAGGACAAAAGTGTGAGGAGAAAGATTAGGTTTTGTTTCTTTATGCATTTTTATGGCAACGGTTCCTTAGTTGCACATATGCATAATCAAAGCAACTCTCTATTAAATATTTAAAGGTTGATGTTCGCTTCAAAGGTACCAGGACTGTGTAGGCAAACAGTAAAGCTTTTATTTATAAGAATTAAAAAAAAAAAAAGAAAGAAATTAAAAACAATCAAGCAACTCTTCCCCTCTAAAACAAAGAAATAAGAAGAAAATAAAGCTCCAGACCATGCCCCTTAAATTCCAAACTATACCAGAAATGAAATGCCAAAATGGTTGACACAACTGAAGGAGGCAAATTGCAACTACTTGCAATCAAATAGAAAGCTACTTTAGTTATTACATTGGATTTAAAAATAATGATAATAAAGAAAGATGATTTGGCTATATGGCTTAATAGATGCAAATGAAGCAGCGACATTTACAAATATTAATGTGAAGGAAGTTTTCCTGTTTGTTTGCATATGGAACAAGTTCTTTCATTCCTGCATTCAAAAGGGAGGGAAGAAGCCTCATCTGCAAGCAGACTTACAGGAAACAAAAAGAAAAGTGAATGCATGTTTGAGTACTTTGAGGAAAGTACTGGATTTGTTCCAAAAATCCAGCACCATTACTGATACACCTCCCTAAAACTGTCAAAATGAATCCCTTGCTCAGAAAAATGGTCTTGAAATACAAACGTTTAAGCCAAAGAGTATCTTGTACAGTCAGGAACAGATATATCCTAGGTAGAGAGAAGCAAAAAAGCTTGTACAATGTTTGCCATGTAAGAAAATACTAGCTTAGAGGAATATTATTTTTACAGTTCTAAAGTGTTCACACCAAAAAAAAACCCCAAACAATAATAAACCCAAGACACTAAATGGAAGAAGTTGATTACATATTGGTTTTTAGTTGGCAAAATAGAAAAAACAACCAACCAAACAAATCAACAGCAAAAAAAAATTGACATGCACATCTCTCAACAAAGACTAACAGAAATATCTAATTTTCACTGCTGATAGTAACTCCATGTCTCACCAGCCCATTTCACCAGAAAGAAATAACTTCCTGGTATTATTGGAGAGTTTAGAAGTTAAATTTAAGATTAAACGCTGGTCTAGCACTGGAGATACGTGGTATATTTCCTGTCCTTGTCATAAAATCCATGTGATAATAAGACACTAATTTCAATGCTGCTTCAGTATTTATATTCAAAAATGCAGGTTTTTTTTCCAAAGAAGATTTTACATTATAAAAAAGTAACAGCCCAGCTGATCTTTAACAATTCACCCAAAGGGTTGAAATGCACTTTTCAGCTTGTGCTCAGGCTGTTCTGTCAGATAATCCACAGTTAGTCTGACATTTCATTGTTTTAATTCTCAGGTGCAATTTTGCAATCTTTGTTTATATATACATTAAAGATCGAGTTCTCCTATCTCTAATGAGGAAGAAAGTTAGCTATTTTAGAAAAGATTTCTCTGAGTAAATGTCAAAGTCTAAAGCCCATGTCTCCACCTGAGCTAGTTCTTTATGACTGGATCTCATTCAGATACCTTATTCTGAAATAAATGTCTCAAATAAGTGGGATGACATGGCTAAAATACTTATGTTCTGCATCAACTGCAAAGGGAATTGATGGGGGGGTAGTTCAACTGCAGTCTTCTGAGATGATTTGAATTTCCATTTACACGAATCACCTGGTCAACCAGCACTGTAAATAGAGAAAAGGCATGGGATGTCAGCAGGACCATTAATCTTATCCTAAAATAGTCAGCATGGATTGTCTTCTGAAGCAGCATACCTGTCTTCATTAGACTACAGAGTGAGCTTTGATGCCTAACCTCTAGACGGCTAAAGTGAAAGAAGATAAATCCCACCCACAGTATACAAAATAAGAAGTCATTGACCCCAAAGGGGACTTTTTTATGGCAGTGTGCATAATTAAAGTTATATAAACTCAACAACACAACACAACACGTTGAAAATTATTAAATCTCTCAACCCAAATACCTTTTCCCAGCTTCTGTTGATATGAATATTTTTCTGCACCAGACCAGAAAAGAAACTTTTGGGCTGTGTTTCCCAATCAGCATCCAGACAAGCCAGAGATCAATCACTGCAATTCCCATCTTGTAACCACTGTTTGTGAACTGTGTCCAGAAAACACAATTCGGATTTCTCTCACAAAACTGCATCAGAGACAAGAGCATATATAAAATTACATAAACCTAACTTGAAGTTTGTTGTAAGGTTACTCAAAGGAACCCATCTCTTATCAACAAAATCACTCGAAACCAAGATTATCATGAGATATAGTGACATTAACATCCACATCTACCTCAACTCATATGTCAGGCCACCCAAAAAAACACAGCTCCACAGCCAGCTCCCTTTTAATGCCAGTGCACAACTGACCACTCAAGTCATCAAAAACCCCTAACCCTAACCCTCCCTATTCTCTCATGCTGTTCTTTAACTTAAAAACTTTATTTGAAGAAATAGTGGAAAACGTGTGTTTTTCCTTTCTGCTCAGTGAGTTACATGGGAAAATAAGAAAAGCCACCTTCCTTAGAGTGTCAGATGCCTACAGAGGGCAATGTGTACCCTTTAACCCTCCCTACCACCCTGCCCTATTGTATGAAGGGTTATGGATGGGTGATGCATGCTGCCACTGTCAAACTGTGACTCAAAACACGCAAAGCAAACGGCCTCTCAGAAACACCCTCAGGAAAAGCCTTGCTTGACTGACAATGGAAGGAGTCTAAGAAGGGTAAATCTCCTAAAATACATCAATAATAAAAAAGACAAGCAACTAAATAAGCCTGCTTCATCCAATAAATCACCTCCTCTTGTCCCCTCCTTGAACATTTCTGCCTGTTTGTAGGTACATTCACGCATTCATGAAAGGAATTCAAACCTTTCAGTATACACAGGAAAGACACAAAAATTCCATTCCTTTTGTTAAGTTTAGTAAATGATCTATTGAAAAACAAATCAGATTTGCCACCACGGGGGCTAAGTTGAAGCATCCAAAAATGTTTGAAAGAAGAACTTTTAGGTTTCAGAAGTCAGCCAGTGCTTTAAGAAGACAGTTTTTCACACATCCCATCATTATTCAAAGTAGTTTGCAACATGTATTCATGCAAAAGTACTGAGAAACTGACTGTGGATCATTTCAGACCATAACTGCTAGGATGGGACAGAAGCCTTTTGTTCATGTTTGTGGAGAGCCTTTATACTTTCAAGATTCCCAAATTGGATGCTTTAAATGGAAAGCAAAAGAGTATTTGAAATAGAAAAGGAACAACACACCTCATGTGCCCTCCACAAAAGGTAAGCTCTTGTCAAGTCACTCTTCCAGGACATGGAAGACAAGATTCAGTGTTCTCTTCAGCATACCCATACACACATCATTTAAGGAAGGACTCTACTTGTAAACCTATGGATTAGTGGATGGTGGACTGAGTGATGGGGAGTATGTAATTACCTAGCTTGCCTGTGATCAGAAAACTAGTTAGACACTAGTGAATATTTTAAGGGTGGTTTCTGGTCATTTTGTATGTAACAGTAATTAAACAATATGCAAAAAACAATCTCCAACACAAAGACTAACACATGGATTTTTTCCTATCTAAATGAGCCCTTAGTAACTAAAAAGCAATGTTTTCTTTAGGGCTTTCTTGGCAAGAGAATGGTGAATTACTTCTTAGGCATCTTTACATAGGGAGTACAGAGCACCTGTAGAGAGATAAAGGTTAATACCCATAAAGTCCTCAGATGTTTAAGTACCAGGGGAATACAGGTGTTACAGAATATAATGAATGGGACTATACTTTGGCTGGCATCTGTATGAGACAGGCATAGAAACTAGTTCAATTTCATTGAAGACTGTCCTGGTTCCCATGTACGTTAATGCAGAGGCTCTATAACACAAGTGGAAGTAGAAAGAGGCTGGTGTGGAAACAGAGCAGCCTGAAGGCAATTTGCTTAAAGGTTCTGTGTGATTGTCAATTAATGCTGTAGAGGACTGTAAGTACATGCAATTTCAGCACAGATGCAGGAGAAGAAGTTGTTCCCAGCCAGTGTAAAGCAACCGGCACTCTGGAAAATGAGCTTCCAAAAGTTTTCCTTGCTGTTGTGGGCTGAGTTAAACTGCTATGCAGTGGGAGAGGACATTGCATTTCTCTTGGAAAATAAGAAGCACATGGGAAATAAAATTGTCAGGGTTTCTGCTTGGAATTGAAAATTGTTGAAGGTTGAAGTCTTTAATGTAGGGGTTTATCAACAGAAGCAGAATCTGTGGTTTCTATCTGACTAGCAGTGAGGTCTGCAAAAGGTACTTCCTGCTGATGAAATTATAGAGATTTTGGTCCAGATTTTGCACTCAGGAAGCTCTTGAAAACTTGTTTGCTGCTGTCAAGCTGTAGGAATTAATAGATTTAAAATTAACTACTGACGTATTTTTAGAGGCAGCACAAAGTATAACAGCAAAGATCCTAGTGCAAGTGGAATGGAGAAGTGTCCCTCTCTGTGTCACAGTGGGCAGGACAATGGGCAGCGTTGCAAGCAACAACTAACACACCTGCCTTTTGGATAGGCTGGAAGGCAATCTATATGCCAAGATGGCAAAGTACGCATTGTACCATTGTATCCTTGCCCTGAAGAAAGGCACGTCACAGAGTGCAAGTGGCTGTGGCCAAGATTTTCCAACATCATTCTTGATTTTCAGTGTCTCAAAAGCATCAAATGATCAGACTTGGGGGACTAAACAAGAAAGAAACTATTCCCCTTTCACAGTGGCTTAGCAGCCACATTAAGTAATGGAAGAGCCCAAAATCACACATTCTGCAAATAAATATCCAAATCTCTATTTTGAGGATTTTCTTCACTAACGCAATGCAGGTTATGTTGCTGTTACTTAGTTAACTTAACCTGTGTAGCTCTCATGTAAGCAGCAATTGCCTCTTTTTGATTGCTGTTTAAGAAAGGGCAAGATTTGAATACAACACAAGGGCATGTTAATAGAACTAAACCAGAAGTGTTGAAATAAAGGATGACCTTGAATAAATATTTATAAAATCATAGAAACATAGAATAGTTCGGGTTGGAAAGGACCTTAAGATCATCCAGTTCCAACCTCCCTGCCATGGACAGGAATACCTCACACTAGACCATGTTGCCCAAGGCTGTGTACAACCTGGCCTTGAGCACTACTAGGCATGGAATATTTGCTACTTCTTTGGGCAACCCATTCCAGTGCCTTACCACCCTCACAGCAAAGAACTTCCTCCTTATATCCAACCTGAACTTCCCCTGTTTAAGTTTAAATCGAAAAGCGGTAAAAGCATGTAGCACTGCCAGAATAATATAGCAATGTGAACATTGGCTATGATCCTGCAGTCTGATGTGGACAGGCATTCCCAGTGCCCGTTACCTCTATGGAGATTGGTACAAATATGTCACCTCTCTGTATGCATTTTATCAGCAGATCAGGACCAACAGTTAATATGAAAGGATGGGAAAAAGAAGATCTGACAAGTAAGAAAAGATCCAGAGAAAGTGTGAATCAATACTGTGAATCAAAAAGCAGCTCCTACACCTTCATGGGTGGCACAGAAGCAGCATGAGAAACATGAACAAAACATTTTTGAAAAAGGAATCCTAATGCTGGGTGGAATTTTTCAGTTCCTAAAATAGCCCCAGTTGTTCAGAGTGGAGGTAAGAGTTTCTGCTTCCAGGAAATTGCTTTGCCTCTGTGAATAGTACAAATGTTCCTCCAACAAGCAGGTCTATGAAGAAGTAGTGTTCCTTTAGGGCATGTTTCTGTCCCAAGGAAATCAATGTGAGCTTTGGTATTAACTGTTCTGGGAGCAGAATATGGCCCAAAATCTGATTAACAGATGCTTTGAGTCTGTGTAGACTGAGTTTTCAAAGACATACACAGATAAAAGACTTTTACTTTCATGTCACACTTATCTTCCTTTGTTGTAGCGTAAAAGTCTGTAAAATGTTACCTTACTCCTAACTCATAATACAGCTGTTTTACTTATGCTCAAACTATTTCATCTTGCCAGCGCCATGATGGTAGATAATCTAATTATATAGCTAATTCCACACATGCATTGTGGCCTCTAGGGTAGTGACAATTTGGGACTAGATGTTTCACTTCAAGCATAGTTCAATGCTGATGGAAAAGTGGAGCAGCACTGTCTCTCTAAGAATATCAGTCTGATACTTTTGCTGTTCTCCTGAGATTTAGGTAATCCTGCTAAGAAGGGGATGGTCTATCTGTTTGGGCTGAAGAGACCTCCTTGATAGGGAGGTGGAAAACCAAGTGTACATCAGATTCCCTACAACAAAATACACTGCATTCCAACAGTCCTGGAACAGTTGATGTGGTAATATGGACACCACTTGAATAAGATTGCTAACAGGGATGTTTGACCCCAGAAAGTGAGTTATGCACTCTACAGAAGAGTTCCTTCCTCTACAGAAGAGTTCCTTTCTCTTGGAAATCAGACACTGGGAGGAGAAGAGCAGTGCATTGCTGAGTCAGGTTGTAATGTGCCCCATGCCATGTTCCAGAAATAGGGAGGTAGTGTTAGGTCCCTCAGTGCAAGTATATCTTTAGAACATCTAACTAAAAATCTCTTCAGTTGCCACTCTCCCACCAGTTGAAAGTGCCTCAGTAGTTGCACTATCACTTCAAACCATCAAAACTTATACTGGTGGAGAAAGGGTCATCATCCTTTTGCAACAATCCCCTCTCTCTTCTCCCCCTCATTGTTATCACTCTGTTGGCCATCCAACAAGCCTAATCCATGAAACAATCTGGCTGAATGCAAACTCTTTGCGTTTAATTTGTGTTTAAATTGTGTTTATTTTGTGCTTAGCTACTTAATGCAGGTGGTAGAATCTCCACTGTAAAGCTAGGATTCATCTTGATAATGATGGATATCCTGAGTTCAGCCAAATGTGGGGTCTACTTTTCTTCCTTTGCCACCTCGTATACTAATATTTGAACTGGAGGAGGGAAGCACCTACCCAAATAATTTACAAGCATTAGAACACCTTATGGTGGAAGTTTGGACTTTATTTTGCTAGGAAAAAGCTGAAAGAGAGAAAAAAATATAAAATTGTGTTGACAGTGCTTTATTTCCCTGTGTCTGAAATAGAAAACATTTCCGTGTATTTGTCTACAGTTTTATTTTGCTTTGTTGGAACTTCATCTTTCTCTATGAGAGAACCCTGTCTGGTCAAGATAAGAACTACAAGCATTATATTTGGGGCATTCTCAGAATATGCCTGTTATGTGAATAATATGATTTCATCATAATGTCGGGTTTCTTTCCTGCCTTTCTTCTCACACACACCCCCCCACACACACTTTTCTGTCCTTCATCCTTTAACTCTTTAAATCTGTGATACAATCTTGAAAATTATGACACCCCAAATATCAAAACATTAGAAAATACAAAGCTTCCTTTTAGGAAACACTAAGCATATTGGTTAGAGAACATTGCATCATAAATATGTCCTTGTCATGGTATTTCAGAGTAACCAACAACTGTGTGTTTTGATAGGTGTAATATAAGAAATATATCAGATTTGTTATGTAATTTAGGGTATTTTTCTTTTAAGCCTTATGTGCAAATATTGAAGGGCCCGTTTGAAAAGGCCTGTTATGTAATTTACTGCAACACTGAAATCACAACACTTCCAACACCTCTTTCCCACCCCAGCAAGCTTTTAAAAGACATCAGTTTGAGGGAACAAGCACTTCCAGCTTCATAAAGTTCCATCAAAGTGACTGGAACCCCAGTTATTTCTTGTGATGTGACCTTAACTCTGGTAGATAACCAAAACTTTATCTACATTTTGCTTCCTTGCTTCTTGCTTCTCCCCTCAACTACTGCTCTTTAAAAGCACTTTTTTTGCTTCCATGAAAGATAGTCAAGCCCCAGTGTGGACAGAGGAAAAAACTGATGATACTTTCCAAAGCATAAAAATTTCAGTCTCATTTCTTTAGAGCTGAACTTTTTCTTCCTATTGGAATAAATTGATTCTGCACAGAAACCATGCCTCTTACCTTTCTACCTAATCCTGACAAGTCTCAGACCCCAGATCTCTACTTGCAGCTGCTGTGAGTTTTCTTCTCTGCTCTCACACTCATGTTCTGGTTCACAGTCCATCAGGCCTGGATCTCAGCCACAGCCCCTTCCACTACAACTAGAAATATGTGGGAAATACAGAACGCAGGCAACTTGGTGTGTGCAAGAAATAAAAGTGAACGTTCAACCTAAAGGCTGACAAGTTCCACTTACCCTGCATTTTCTCCTTTATGGCACTGTGATGTTGGACTTTTTACTTCTCCTCTTCATTGAGAAAGTGGGGTGAAATTTTTCTAAGGTGAAGGTGAAACATGCCAGTAAATGACTTTATCGAAAGTTAGCACCTACTCTAACCCCTTCAAAGTCCCTCAACAGACAATTGTCCCTTTCTGCCTCCCAAAAAATCCACAGGCACTTCAAGCAACAATATGACCTACTTTGTACAAAATGACATAGAAAGGGTTATTACTACTCCAAGGGCAGATGCAGACTAAAGCTGATGCTTGACAAAATGAAAGCCTCCAAACCTTGACCATGTGTAGCTGTAGAGGACATCAAGAATTTACATACATGTGCGGTGGTCATGCTTCTTTCTAATCTTTGGATTGAAGTCCATTGTAGTTCATCCTGTGCAATCTCCCAGCTGTCAGGCAGCTCCAAAACAGACATTCAGCCTGGAGAAAAGAAGGCTCAGGGAAGACCTTAGAGCAGCTTCTAAATACCTAAAAGTAGCTGCCTACATGAAACCTGGAGACTTTTTAGAAGTGCCTGTAGTGATAGGACAAGAGGGAATGGTTTTAAACTGAAAGAGGGGAAATTTAGATTAGACATTAGGAAGAGACTTTGCAATAAGGATGGCAAAACAGTGGAACAGGGTGCCTAGAGAAGCTGTGGCTCTCCCAGCCCTGGAAGTGTTCAAGGCCAGGTTGGATGGGGATTGGAGCAACCTATTCTAGTGAAGGTGTCCCTGTCCATGGCAGGGGCATTAGAACTAGATGATCTCTAAGGTCCTTTCCAACAAAACCCTTCTGTGAGTCTATGATTATCTTATTTACCTTGTGTTCTACTGCCTAAACACAAGGGCTTGGCTTTTTCAAAACTACTCAATGTTGGGATAAGTATGTTCCCATTGATATCAGAGAAAAGCCAATTGCATACAGCAGTGTGGCGACAAGTGTCCATCTCCATATAGTCAATCAGGCAGAGAGACTGAAAGAAATTAGTGTTCCCAAATCACAAACTGCCACCCCAAAATCTTCTTACAGACACTAGGGGTCACCCAGCCTCATCTCACGTATTTTAAGTTGTCCAGGTACTTAATACTACACGTGCCCAGAACTTCTCTCCTGGCAAGACAAGGTAGAATCATGCTAGCTTCTGTCTAGACAGCTTCACAAGTAACAAGTTGCTCCTTCACCTAGGTCTCATGAAGAAGCCAGACTGCTAGGCATCATCAGAGCATTCCTGACATGAACCAACAGGCTCAAAAGCCCTGGAAGAAGCACTGATGACTACCACTTTGTGACTGGCAGAGTCACTCTGGCATCTATACCATAACCTTTAGGCTACATCACTTGTCTAAGCACTGGGAAACTTAAGTGTTCATTTCCTAATTTAGCTTGTTGCTACTTCCATCTCCTAGGAAATTTATCTGTATTATCCAGGACAGAAGATATTTGGCACAGGAATACTTTGCCTTTCCTGCTGATGTTGAGCAATGTTTGCAACAGCAAGGTCAAGCTGTGAGAAAAATTGTGATCTTAGTACAGTGCTTATGACATTCACTTTGGAGAAGCATACTCAGTCTTGTTCCAAGGTCTCTTTCCAAAGTCATCTATGGCATTTTGGACTGATAATCATTTGCTTAAAGACAGAAACATTCCAGTGTGCATAAAGCAGCAATTAGGAGTCCCAACTTTTTTTCAGTGCTGTAATTATGATGCTGCAGAATTAGGTTCTGCCTGATTTGTTCTTAATTTCTGTTTCTCTCTCCAACTCTTTCAATTTTTTCTCTCTCCATCTCTCTGCACGCTGCTTCCAGAGGACAGGAAGTCATTTTTTTCATTGCTGCCTGTAATTAAGGCCCATCTCAAGAACTTACACACATCATAATTTCAATGACTTCAGAAAGGAAGGGAATACTTTTCCTTCTATAAGATAGCATGTGCACTAGCTTAGGCATCTTTAATCTAGACTTCTGCATCTGAGCTAGTTTCTTTAGAGTCCATTGATAAGCAGTGGAGTTAAATGGTTTATTTTTGCAGCTACTTTAGGATGTGAAAAATTATGCCCAACTACTGTCTTTATATTCTCAACTTGACAAAAAAGGCAGCTGAGGGAGACTAGCTCAGATGTGGATGTGAGCATTACTGACAGAATCATAACATCATGGAAAAGTTAGGGATGGAAAGGACCGTAGGATCATCCAGTTCCAAACCCCTACCATGGTAGGGACACCTCACACTAAACCATGTTGCCCAAGATTCTGTCCAACCTGGCCCTGAACACTGCTGGGCATGGAGCATTTATCACTTCTTTGGGCACCATGTTCCAGTGCCTCAACACCCTCACAGTAAAGAATTTCTTCCTTATATCTAACCTGAACTTCCCCTGTTTCTGTTTAAACCCATTACCCCTTGTTCTACCACTACAGTCCCTGACGAAAAGTCCATACCCAGCATTCCTATAGGCTCCCTTCAGATACCGGAAGGCTGCTATGAGGTCTCCCTGCAGCCTTCTCTTCCCCAGGCTGAACAGCCCCAACTCTCTCAGCCTGTCTTTGTATGGGAGATGCTCCAGTCCCTGATCATCCTCCTGGCCTCCTCTGGACTTGTTCCAACAGCTCCATGTCCTTTTTCTGTTGAGGACACCAGAACTGCACACAATACACCAGGTGAGGTCTCACGAGAGCAGAGCAGAGGGGCAGGATCACCTCCCTCAACCTGCTGGTCACGCTTCTTTTGATGCAGCCCAGGATACAGTTGCTTTCAGGGCTGCAAGTGCACACTGAAGCCGGCTCATGTTCATGTTCTCATCAACCCCCAAGTCCTTCTCTGCAGGGCTGCTCTGAATCTCTTCTCTGCCCAACCTGTAGCTGTGCCTGGGATTGCTCCAACACAGATGTAGGACCTTGCACTTGGTGTGTTTGAACTTTATGAGGTTGGCATCAGCCCACCTTGCAAGCATGTCAAGATTTCTGGAATGACACCCCTTCCCTCTAGTGTATCAACTGAACCACACAGCTTAGTGTCATGGGCACGATTTCACAAGAATGTGAAAACAATCTCCTGGTCATGACAATTCAGTGACTGGCTGCAGTTTGCAAGTGATTAGGAACATGATCTAAAACTCCAACCTCCTATTTATCTCAGGGTAACTGTCAACAAAACAGCTTTCAGACTTTATGAAATGCAGGCATAGGCATTTAGGCAGGAATTTCTTGGCTTTGGCTTCTAGACAACCTTATATTTAAGTAGTTAAAGAAAGCTGGTCAGGAAAAAAAATGATAGTATACATTATTTTTGGACATGTATATGTGTGTGTGTGGGTTGTCTAAAGAAAAAGGTATCTCTTTTTATTCTGATAGCCTTATGTCAATTTAGCTCCTTTTACTACAGTTTGGAGTTTCTAGTGCTGTTGCCTTTCACCAAAGACTACTCAACCAACAACACTGGTTGCACGTTCATGATGGGTTGTAAAAGGTTCTCTGGAAATGTTAACACTACTTTGATGAAGGATCTCATGGTATTTATGATCTGATAAGCAAAGGTGAAACTGCTGGCCTGAGGAAGGAGAAGGTCAAGTGCCTCATAGCATTCCCCATGAAGGGCTTACTGCACGTCATGCACATGGCTGCCTCTTGGCATGACCATGCTGTGGTTGCAGCTGAGCAGGAGGTTAGAATTTGGGATCCTGCAGCCAGACTGCTTGTTCATTTTCTGGTTTACCAACATTTAGACAAGTCACTACTTGACAAGCTGCTTTTTCAGAGGTGTTCAGGGTCAGATTTTTCCTGCTCGGAGCTGGGGATATGATTTTAAAGCTGCTCCATACCTGTAGCTCACCCAGCTTTTTAAAGAGTTGGTCTCTGCCTTGTTTTACTCCCATGTAAAACAGAGAGAAGAATCCCTACCTCCAGGTTAAATATGGATGAAAAGATCTAATTTTGAAAGGGAAAATGCTACAGACCTGGTTTTCTATAATGAGAAACAAGAGTTTATTTACCATCATACCTGTCAGAAATCTACCAAGATTTTTTTTTATGGTAATATCAGATATTAAAAAAAAAAAATGATAGGAAAAGAGGTGAGGAAATAAACCAAATTCTGGATCATAAAACTTCTTCCACATTTGCATTTGGACACAGCAAAGCTAGCAAAATTATTTTGGCTCTGAGACACAGTGACTTCAATCAAATGGAGAAAGATAATAATTACATATTAAACTGCCCTCTTCACTTTTTTAACCCATAGGATCTCTCCCCCAAACCATCCCTTGGTTTTCTTTTTACACCTTCTTCTTTCTTCCAGTTTCCCATGTTTTGGCAGAATAGCCCAAGGACTGCTCTAACCTGTACCAAGTTGCTATTCCTATTTACACAGGAGAGCAGTTAATCCTGTAGATCTTCTTCATACAAAATTAAAATGAAAGCTTGTATGAATCATTTCCTTCATCACCAGACCCTAGCACCACTGGACATATTTGTATATTTCACTCAAGGATGTAAAGTAGTTTTGAAGTTCAGACCATTAAGAGCAATGGAGCATCTGATCTGATAGAAAAGCTGGAGCCAAAAAGTCCCCAAATTCAAATTGAATGTAACTGTTAGCAATTTCCAGCTAATTCTCTGGCTTGAGTTGGCTGACTTCTCTGGTTAAGCAAAACAAAGATCTCTAAAGCTAGAAGAACACTTTGAGCTAAACAGTAAATCTACCCATCAACACTTATTCCCACAACAATAAACTGACTTTAAAGTCAAAGGTTCCAACCAAAACTTAGTGAAAACACATGTTTTCAACATAATTATGACTATTTCCACAGAAAGCAAGAGTGCAAGGTAAAACCTAAACTGAGTCATTCGCTTACTAACTTCCTTTGCATAGGTTCTTATTTCAAATATCAGCAACTACTGACATTAAGTAATGCTGTAAATGCCTAGTTTTAAATAGAAATGTTGTGTGTGGATGCTACTTATTGATGTTGGCACACACTGCATGGGTTAAGATCTTGGGGATGGAATACACACAAAATGGGATGAGAGGAAGAGATCAAACCCAGTCTTTGCAAAACACTGCACTGGCAGGTTGCCTATAGTAACAATGACACAAAACCTGTGAATCAGATATAATTTTGGGAGGCTCCAGTCTCAAAGAAGACTTTCCTGAACAAATGGCAGAAAATCAGTTCGCTGCCTGCGACGTGAATGGCAAAACACTGATGTTTGCTTTTTGAAGGAAGGTTCAAATCTGGTTCAAATCTGACTTGGTTTTTCAGGTGAGGCTGACCATTAGCTAAACCAGTGGTACAATAAGGCAGCCCTATATGTAACTGTTTGTATGGTCATAGGATAATTCAATTGGCAACTACTTATTCCAGTATACTGGGACTGAAGCAGAGCCAGCAATAGCTTTTCTTTATCTGCATTATTTCAAAGTTCTAAAAGCAGAGAAATGACCATGCTTTTCACTATAAACTTTCCTATTTTTTTTAGTGTTGATCTTCATGCCAAATCATGAACTGCACAGGAAAAATATTTGTTTAAGCAAATGACGTGAACAACTTGGTGCCAAAACCTGACACATGTTGAGCATCATTTTGCAAATTCTTCTGATGCTAATTGGTTTTGAAGATCCTTCACAAACCCTCAGCCCTCTGAAAAGTTTGGTTTAGTCTGGAGAGCAATATCTACAAGAAAAAACTCTTATTTCCTATTCCTCTGTGACTCTTAATGCACCTAAAGTTTTCCTTTCCACCCAAATGTAATAGTTGCTCAGATACTGAGGCTCTGTAACCCTGAAGAGAGGCAAGTCACAGAAATACAAGAGTTTAATCATGTCTAAAATCTAAAAAAGTCTGTAGTTATCAAAGCTCTTGTTTTATATGTTCTGATCCTAGGTTTACCCTTGTTTGGTGATGTGTAGAAGGGTGGCATTACAAAAATCCCAGAACCCTTGGGCACCAATGATGGTCATTCTCATTAAAGGCACACTCATCCACTGGGACATGCCATCAAAGAGAGATAGATACTCTTATTTACTGGAAGAGTTCACAGTAGCATAGGGCACACTGTAATGAGTAATGAGGACAGAGGTTTTGATATAAAAAAAATCTATTACCATATGCATGAAGTCAGAAAGTTATGTGAGCTTTCTCTCTCCTTTTCCTTCTTACTACGAGACTGAAGCTTTGGAAGCCCAGTTTCACCTGGCCTGTATCTTAAGCCATGGCCTCCTAATACAGTAGCCACATCCAGGTAAAATCAGTATCTGGTCATGCTAAAAACTGCTATGCACCAAAGACATCCTGTGGACCATGGATCTTGCTATTCAAATAGGAACAGTAGTGCAAAGAGGTAAGTCTAATAATTAAAGAATAGGATGAAAAAGAGAATCAAAAGACTCTGTTCCATGTTCCATCCTAAAATTAGAACCACTGAGTGTACTAGACCCCAGACTACATTGCCAAAAATAAAAGCAATCTCAGGCTTTTGGAGTTGGGTTGGATTTTTTTGACAGCAAAATGTATTGTTTAGTTTTCTTTTGATTTCCAGATTATGTTCACTGCTATCTGTAATATCCATTGATGGCTGAATGAGCTGTAGGCTGCACAATTTCTATCTTGCTTTGATTTTCAGAAGAAATCTCACATGTACACAATGTGAGTTGGTTATTTTCCTCCCCTTCTCATTTCTTGTCAACAGAATTGTAATTCAGAGGGACTGATTTGTTATTTTGTGCAATATTCTGAAACCATTAGTCTGCCTGCATGTTATCAACTACTCAATAATTGTCCTCTGGTTTTTTTCCCCCCTGCTAACAGGTTATCATTTTGCCATGCTCTGTCCTTTAGATTCAGTCACCACTGGCTTGCAAGGGAAGTCTGCAGCAACCAAGTGGGGCATTCCTTCAATCTGTATTTAACAGTTAATTGCAAACCTGTTCCTTGAAGTACTGCCACAATTCCTTGCTTCACTGCAAAGTCTTTGATATCAACCTACTGCTTTTGGAAAGATTATAACATGTGCACTCAGCTACTCTGGTCAGATGTGCACAAGAATATCAAGTATGAAAATAAAATTGCTTTCTGCGCTGCTTGTGAACCCAACAAACCCCTCAATTCTTGGGTTAGATATGCTTCAAACCAGTGCAAACCTGCAGGGGATATGCTTAGGGAGAACAGAAATTTCCAGCAAGGAACCTGACTTTCTGAGTGGGAGAGAAAGGATGAAATCTAGAGGGGACCCACAATGCAGGATATTGCTCATCTACATTGCCAGAGCTGTACTCACATCAAATAAAGATCTGTCCTTGCCCCACTACCTTAGCATCAAATGTTGTTCTCATTTCCAGTAATATAAAACCAGAACAGCACAGCAACAGTGCATTCAGCAGGATTTTAATCAAGATTTATGACTTCTTTTAAGAAAAAGACATGACACACATTGAACAGGAACTTAAAATTACACTTTCCAACTAAGTGGTTCAAACTAAGCACCTATCAATAGTGAGTTAAACCCAGAGTACACAGCACACACGGAACAAAAAGATTTCTATCATTTACAAGCAGGAGCAGATGCGCTGAAGGATATGAAGGCTTACATGATTTGCTATACTGTGTTAGTATTTGGAGTCCAGTAAACAGATTCAAAATTATTTAACTTGAGTAGTCACATTCACATAATTTTGATGTCCTTAGTACCCCTGGTACTTCACTAGTATTTTAGTGGAGCCTATGTCCATATTAATGCATTGCCATGAATGTATCTATAGTCTGACATTAGAGAATCGTGCATAAATGCATAAACTAACTAGGTATTGATTTCCTCTTTCTTTTGTGGAAAAGGAGTTTGAGCAGAGTGGGGTCAGGAAATGCTGACTGCATTGTAAATTTTGAGATATCTTTGGCTCCAGGCAGTCTTACTTTATACCTGGGTATGGTCCAGGATTTGTATTGGCTGTGGATGAAGATGTCAGTCCATGCTGATTTTGTCTTTTGAAGACTTACCTATAATTTCAAATACATTTGACTACAAGGATCTCCTTATAAATTTGCAACTGCTCTGTGTTCTCCGTGTGGTTATTACACTGCTTTTTGTGCAGATTGGGAAACTATTTATCCATCCACACAGTTCACTTCCTGATCAACATATGACTATACAATAGAATCCAGTATTTTTTTTCATTCTAGGTTAGACATGCAAGATCCATTTTTAACCCGGAAACCATTGTTGTCATGATACTTCTAAACCAGCCAATGAACCCTATTCTTGCCTGTACACATAGTCATCATCTATGGGGTATATTGGAAGGGTTAGGGGAAAGTTGATGGTCTTGTCAAGCATTTTTTTTTTTGCTTCCATATAACAGAGATCACAGATTAAAAGAGGACATTCTGGGCTGAGTTTCAGAACAGGAAGGGTAGGAAAAATTCTTGCAGATTGTAGAAGCAACTTGAAAGACTGACTTCATATACCTACCTACACTAGAAGAACAAATGGCAGACCAATATTATCCACCATAGTAATGTATTTTAAGTTTTAAGCACTGACAAGGCTGCTACAATAATCTTGCATGACTGTCTGCAGCAGAGAGTGTAAAGAACTTCAGTAAGGAGTGGACTTTTTTGATTTGGACCCTGAACGCAAATTAATTCCATCATCATCAACATGTTCCTATTTGTCTACATCTTGATTTCTAAATGAAAAGCAGTATTGCACATATTATTTCAGTATCAATCTTAGTGATTTAATGTGTCTGAGTAGCATCACCTTTTACTCAATAACCCACAGAGTCTCCGTGTTGGGATTATATTCTGCATTATAGCAACTTTTACAGAAAGTGATCTTATGCAGAAAATACTTTTGATGTAGTTTGGAGGTCTTTTTTAAATCACTATTTTCCAGAACGTCTATGGATTATGTTTATGCATATTTGTGAATTTTGTGCACACATATACCTTTTTTAAACCTCATATCTATGGTTCCTCAGTCCCAGATACATACACTTTACTTACCTGTCTATTAACCACAATTTCTTCTTACACTTAAGGACCCGTTTCTGAGATGCTTAAACATGACAAAGTAAATGTGTTACCAAAGCCTTGTGAAAAGGCTCTGGGTAATAAACTTCCTTTAAGTCTCCTGATAGTAGCTTACATCACTTGAAGAATTCAATCAGGTTTCTTTCCTCATACAAGAGAATATTTAAAGACATTGGATTCCAACAGCTGTTCTAATAAAGTGAAGCTGAGCTCCACAAAGTTTCAGACACAGCTGAGGGATTTTTGCTGTGGTTGGGGCTATATTTAAATGACTACTGGTAGTTGCTGCAGTGCAAGCAAAGGATAATATTTCTTCTTTGCTTCTTATTCACATGTATGAAACCACAATTTGGAGGAACACCAAAGAATGTTTTCACAGGGTTGCATGCACATTAATCATTTTAGAGACTTCAAACAATTGCACATATGAAGTTATAAAACTGAGAATAGAAAGACCTGAAGTAAAATCTTGGAACTGAGCAACTTGAAGTGTTGAGCGTGCGTTAAATCAAAAACTGGATCCAGATCTGAAATTTCCAAATGGCATCAGTCTGGCTTCCCGGCTAGCACAACCCAAAGCCCAGTAACAAGCTAAGTCTGAATTTAGGGAAGTTCAAATGCCACTTTCAAATCTGAGGGTTTGGCTCATTTCTAAAACACATAAAGACCAAGGTGTACGCTACAGGTTAAGGAATTTTGCCTTTGACTTCAACAGGAGCAGTTTTGCTGCCAGAGCATCTTTGCTGTTGGCAGTATTACTGACAACATCTAGTGAAACCAACTTACCAGTTATGGGTTTGGGAGTTCAACTTAGAATCACATAGTCCTGGGGTTGCCTTCTGTGTGAGAATATAAAAAGAAAAAGATCTCTTCCATTACTTCTCACAGGAGAATGGTTTGTTTCTGCAGAACAACTGACATTCCAATTTTCCACATCAGGACCTTATTCTCTTTACTATTGAGTTTACCATAAAGTCACAAACATATTCGTTTCTCTTTTGCTAGCAATTAGCTCTTCAATACATAGGCAGATGTTACTCTTTAGCTGTAGCCCAAATATATGAGCTCTTATTTGCAATAAGATGTAATAGATCATGTTCCACATACAATTTTCAAATGACTTCAAGACTTGATCATCATAAAGACTCAAGACTTGATGTTCCTTTCATCTACAGATTGTTACTGAACATTTCTAATAATCTAGTTAAGTTGTACGAAAAGCACAGAAAGAGACGTGAAACAGTTTTCTCTTTTCATTTTCTTCAGTTCCAAGGGGAAAAAAATAAAAGATAAATCCTACAACCAAGTTTTTCTTTCCCTTCTTTCTTTAACACAGTGAGTGATTTTCTTTAAAAGAAAATAGGTTACAAGCAGATAGAAAAGCTATTAAATATTGGTCTTGTTTTCTGTGTCACCTGTGAAATAACACACAGAAATTATAACCTTTGTTTCAGTGTCTTTTTCCTAAATTCATTCATTTACATGGAACTAAAATTCCTTTAATTCAAAGAAAGAAATCTGCAGCCACAGTTTATATTTTTCAGGTTCATTGTATGCCTTCAAATAATAAACTGTACATTTAAAAGGTATGGATTCATTAACAGTGGGGTGATATGTCTTGGTAATTGCATTATATCAGTCAATAATTACCATTGCCAATGACACATTCATGTCTTACCCCAAGGACAGGTAGGGGAGAGAAAAAGGAAAAATGCGAGCCAGGAGCAAAGAAAGAGATTCCCAGGCAGGGGAATTTTGTGGAAGAGCTTTTGCTAAGCTAAATCTGCAATAATATTTGTCCCTCCTGCAGTTTTCTGTTTAGATTAGGTGACATGGCCCAACAGGCTGATATTAACTCACAAATCAAGTTCCTTGAGTTGGGATATGTGGGTTCATAAGAAATGGAGTTTTGGCAAAAAAAATCATGAAGGAATGCTGGACATGACTCAGCTGCAATTTCTCTAACTTTGCAAGAGGATAGCTGGGATAAATTGGAAGCCAAAATGACACAAATACATCTTAACATTTCTGACTGAAGCATTCATGAGATTCTTTTTCCTTTCCCTAAAAATGTGGCACTTTGTCCCAAACCAGACCGAAAATAAACATCGACAGAGTGGAAATTTCTCTGTGTGGAAATTCCAACTTTGGTTCTGATAATCCATATTTGTCCAGAGCCACCAGGCATTTCTTAGCTATTTATCGTTGTTTATATTCAAGATGCCCTTTCCAAACAGACATGAAAATATTTGGTCTCTGCTATTTAGGGCTTGCGTCATGTTACAACTTAAATACTTTGTTCATTTAAACTGGTCAATGCATAAAAATTATACTGATGTTTAGAAAATGGAAGTGTTTGTCCTCATCTTCACTGAACATAGAAGGAGCCATGAATTATTCTATTTTATTCAAAATCTAGTGAAGAAAAGGAAAGAGTAATTGAGATGGATACCAGCCTCAAGAAAGATTTAACTGGGAACATTTCAAATCTCTGAAAAAGACCTGAAAGGAAACAAGACTGAACATGTCACTGGTAGGCCACAAGGTGATTAACTTCTGCAACAAAATGAGGAAAATTTGGGAAGGGGTTATTCGTTCCTCTTTAAATAAGTTTAACTGTGTCATCCGGGATGCTGGGGAGGGGCTCTTCATTAGGGACTGTAGTGACAGGACAAGGGGTAACGGGTTCAAACTGAAACAGGGGAGGTTTAGATTGGATCTAAGGAAGAAATTCTTTCCTGTGAGGGTGGTGAGGCACTGGAATTGGTTGTCCAAGGAAGCTATGAGTGCTCCATCCCTGTCAGTGTTCAAGGCCAGGTTGGACAAAGCCTTGGATGACATGGTTTAGTGTGAGGTGTCTCTGCTTATGGCAGGGGGGTTGGAAGTAGATGATCTTAAGGTCCTTTCCAACCCTAACTATTCTATGATTCTATGATTCTATCAGGACTCCAGGAAGTGTGAACTGTGGAGTCTGAGTGGTTTTTTAAGAAATCCTAATGTTTATTTCATTTTACCTCAGTTTCCCCATTTGTACAATAGGCAAAAAGTGGCTGATGAGCTGTGCAGTGTGTAGACAAATTCTGAGAAGGAAAAGAAGTTATACCTTTTTCTCTAAATGCCTGTAAGAGCTGTCATTCAAAGGGTGGCTTTCAAGCATCTGACTAAACCCTCTGCCCTCACCATCGAGGATAACCCTACGAGCTAAGTTTGTGTTGCCACCAGCTCATTTTACAACCAGACAGATTTCTCTGTAAGTGCAGACTCTTAAAAAAGTATTGTTTCTTTTGACCAACCTGTTTCAATTAAGAGAATGTGGTAATAAGTTTTTGCCAGGACTGATGCTTAGGAGCTGATCCTGCCCTTCCTTAGGAAATCTCTTTGGAAATGAGGTAAACCATCATCATCACCCAAAACAGGTTCTGCACCAAACCCCCTGATTCCCTGCCTGCTCAGCAATCTGAGTTTCTCCAGAATAGCTTTGCTCCACTGATTGGAAAGGCTGCATCTTAATAGCCTTTCATTGCAAACTTCCTTTCAGCACACAGCTCAGCAATTAGTCCCCAGCCATGCTTCACGACCTCTGGCTGCCTCTCTACGGGCTTTGATCAGAACTTTGCTCACTGACACACATCTAATAACCCACCATGGCACCAACTAAGCTATCAGGTCCTAATTTATGCCTCACCCTGCATCCTAGGCCAAATAGGGGGTGTAATTAGCTGTTATACCAGCCAGAAGTTTGACCTGACCTCCCGTTTGCAAGTCAAACAGGGAAAAGAAAAGAGGAAAGCCACTGAAAATTAGTTTCACGGGTCTCTGCAATATCCATCCCTTCTCAAAGGAGCCTATGCTGCTTTTCAGGTTTTCACTGATCATGTACTACCACAGTAGCGAAGATTGCAAATTGTCTTCCCCTTACCTGGACATACATTCTCAGCTTAATAGCAGATAGCTCCTGTATGATCATGCACTTTTTCTGTAGATACGAGTACAGTTAGATGAATGAAAAATGCTAAGAAACCCATCAGTTTTCTATATAAATAAATGAGAGGTGGAAAGAGATGCCAAACCCAGAATGGTTTTTTCTGGGTCCCAGTTCTGGATTTCACAGTTACCATTTCCATACTGGTTTTGACTTTTTTGTTTTTAAGTGACATAAAAATGAGAGGTGAAAGCAAGAACAGCAGCAAAAGAAGTTTTATTTTAAGTATATTTTGCTTCTAGGCTGAAATGAAATATTGCAGTTCTGAGCCTTAGGAAAGGATGTTTATTCTACTCTAAATAAAACTGAAGTATATTTTTAAATGAAACATCACCTCAAATTACTTTGAAAGCATCCAAATAAGAAACATTTACATTTTCTTCAAAACCCCTTTCCCATTTTCCTACAGCTATTTTTTTTTTCCCTTCTCGATTGAAACAAGTCTAACATTCCAGTTAAATGATTTATAAGGTTTCAGTGGGAAAAAGTTCTTATTTGCATCAACCCTTCTGTTCAGTGAGGCAGGAAGCAGAGAGAAGACAGAGCCTGGCAGAGGTAAATGGGTTTGGAGGCCAAGGCTGCATCAGGACAGCGTGGAGCACATTCTCATCTGGCACATGACACCAGCACACAGGTATGCACCAGCCAGAGAAGGAAGAAGAAGGTTCAGGATGTCTCTTATCCTACTTGGAATAGGATGAATGCTTTGTCAACACTCAGCCTCTATCTGGAGTTAGTACAACCTCTGTATCCCTCTTGTAGAAGAGCAAAGTGAACTGTTGCATCCAGTGTTCGACTCATGGAGCAAGCTGCTTTGAGTAACTGTGGGCCTAATGCAGGATCTCTGACAAGAGCATATAAAGGTAAGAAAATGCCGGATGGGGAGAGTTTAGTGTCTTTAAGCACTGAGAAGAAATCAGAAATAAAGTGCATCATTGGCAGTGAGCTGGCAAGTTGGCTGTTGAGTTAACTAGTGGATGCTGAAGGTTTAATGCTGTTTTACTTCATCTAAGTTCCAGATCAAGTGACTTTTAAAAACTGTAGGTGGACTGAGCTGTGAAAGAGTTTACGTGACCTGTTCTCTGCCACATGATGGAGGAGTGAAAACAGCTTTGTTATGTGTTCTCATATCCAAAAACTCTGGTCACAACTGTTATCTTTCCATCTGCTCTGCCAGCTCAGAGAAACTACAATGGGGTTTTGCCATAAGATATTCTAAAACAATCTAAATTACTATATCATGATGCACAGAGGTTTCTGATGCCTTCTTTTAAAGGATCAATTCATACTGCTATGAGCAGTCTTCTCTTCCTCAGGCTGAACAGCCCCAACTTTCTCAGCCTGTCTTTGTATGGGAGATGCTCCAGTCCCCTGATCATCCTCGTGGCCCTCCTCTGGACTTGTTCCAACAGCTCCATGTCCTTTTTATGTTGAGGACACTAGAACTACACACAATACTCCAATGTCCCCTTTCTTGCATTAACCATTGCAAGAAAGGTATTTAAGTACCTCCTTAAGTCTCCTTTCTGATAGAATGGACATTGCCTGGTTTGAGTAGGAAGTCATTCAGGACCCAATTCACACTGCAGGTCAAAGTCTCGAGACAAAAAGGATCCTTCTGGCCTGCTTGAGATGAATTCAGTCATGCAATACCTCCAGCAGGATCAGGCAACTGATCTTCAGGAAATGCCTCTGCCAGCATTAACAGATTTGCTGTCTCTGAACAGCAGTAGCATTTCTCTTTCAAGGGAGATTTGACAGTCTAAACAAGGGAACAAGGTTCATCATGGAAATCTGGGTTATACCAGTGTTATGTGTACAGAACTAGTTGGTCTAGAAAAGGAGATGTACCTGGAGCACCCCATGTCTTAGCTTTGGAAAGAAGTTTGTTGAGGGACATTGCAGAAGTACTTGGCCTCTTACACAGAGGTGACTGGAGAAGATCATTGGCTGAAAAGCATCACTTTCAATCACTGTGGGCCTGAAATTATTATTTGCCAGCGTGCTTGAAAGAAACCTGTAAGTCAGTGCTGATAAAAGTATATTAATAGTCCAGAAAATGTGTGAGAAGTGAATTAGGAAAAGGACAAATTACGATCTGAATTGTGTAGCATGAACCTGAGCAAACAGGATGTTACACTTTGACCAAAAATCAGTGATGGACAAGGAGGGAGATAGTTATTCTACCAAAGGAATAACAAGGTCCAAAATGTTGAAGTGGAAACTAAGCAAAAATAGGCTGGAACAAATGAGGGCAATTAAATATTGGAACAACTCCTTTTATCATCAACCACTCTCAAATATAGAGTGATCTTTGATGTAAAGTCAGGGTCTAGTACAGTTAAAAGAAGGAATAACTTTAAGAGAATTCCTTTGGCCTTTATCATTTAATAGGTCAAACAAGATGACAAAATAAGCCTTTTTGGCTCTAAATTTTACTGAGCTGATACCATTTACCAGGATGCTAGCTATTCTAGGCATTTGATGAGTAACATAGCCACTGTGAAATGGATTAAATGCTTTTTTTTAATGTATTTTTAAGACAGCATATAATTAACATAGAATGTGTTGCCATGGGATAGAAAGGGAGCAAGCATCTCAGATTCATGTTAAATACTACACACCCATTTGAACAACCACTCATTTTAATGGTGATCCAGACAAATTTCCCAGTATTAGAGCATTTGATTAGGTAAAGTTAAAGTGGCTCTTTAGGGTGTATTCTTTCTTTAAGCATTAACTATTTTCTTCTTGCTGGACAGAGAATGTCTGGTTCCCATTGGTCTGCTTAGGGATGGTAATTACAAATTTGTTTCACTGTGCCAGGCGTTATTTCAATTTTCACAGCTCCATTTAGAGGCTATTTCTTTGCTGCAAATGGCTTGGTCTCTATGGATGATGCCTCAGGCCAAAGGGACAGAGCAAACATTTTTGAAGGCATCATTTCCCTCAAGACAATTCTGCTCCATTATACAGAGTAGCTGTTGGCCTGATACATGAAAAGGATCTAGATTCAAAACAGGATCTAAATAGTGACTACTAAAATGATTCAGAAACATCCAGAATCCTGTTTCAATTAGAGTACTGAAAAACAAAAAAGCCAGTAATTACATGGGCTTCCATGTTTACCTCCGCTCTGGGTCCTAATTCCTTCTTAACTATTGAAGGAAAACATGATTCTGTAGTAGTTATTGCAGCTTTTGGAACAATCTGCTTTAAACAGATATTGACATATAATATTTATTGTAGGCTTCCTCCTGCTACCTCATAAGCAGAGCATTGGGAGAATCTGTGTTGTGAAGTGCATATTTTATAGTTAAAAGATATTTGATTTCATTATTAATATGATAGTGTTTCAGGGAAAGCCTTTGTTTAGTATTTCTTAATAAAGTCTTCCACAACTTAATTTCAAAGCCTCCCCCTTCTTTTGTGTGTTATTTGCCTTCAGTTATTTATTGTAAAACTTCTTCATGGCCTGTATACCTATTTAGCACTGGGCCCACTATTTCAAAACCAAAGACATTCAGAGGGATAATTCTTTACCTAAATATGATGGCTTTTGCTTTCAGGAAAGCTATAGATGTTGAGAATTTCTTGATTTTTAAGAAGATACTTCCAAATGAAATATCTCCTTTGGAACTGCTATTACAGAGCATTGAAATTAGCCTTTGGTTTGCCACATTTCAGGAAAACTGATGTTTAAAAAGCAGAATTAACTAGAATAGAGGAAAGGTTTTCAAAGATGGAAGAGCAAAAAGGCATTTTCTTGGAGGGAACAGATTCTTTTCTAGTGTGATTACAACGTAATTTTTTCAGTGTTTCTTATAATCAGATATTTCAATAGGCTTCATTTTAATAGCAGCGACGCTTCACACTGTTCAGAACTGCTGAATTAGTGTTTCTCAATGAAACTGCAAGACAGGCACTGCCAGGTTTTCTATTTTGGGGCAGATATATATTTGGGCTCTACACACAACTACTTTGATGTGGGGTCTATGTGCCTACCTGCTTTGATTTCTCTCTCAGTGAATATCCTCCAGGAAAGATCTTCCTCTTCAACACACCTTGAGTGGCTTGAAATTTCACTTCAGATTTGGTGTAGTGTTGTTCCAAGTGTCTCCCGCTTTTTCCCAGCTGAAACAGAAGTTTTACAGGGAAAGCAAATGACATCTCCTTATTCTGGTCCCCTGTTTTCTCTACACTAGTGCAACTCCATCATCTTCATCACTAATTTTTAGTGCTCAGTTATGCAAGTGATGACTAAGATGTAGCTAGGGTGGGAACTCTTAGCACATCAGCTGTATCCTGAGCATTGCCTGTGATGTATGCAATACAAATGTGAAGCAACTAAACTGTCCATAAAAAAGGGGTAAAATAACCTTATGTGTGCAGTAAGATAAGTATACATCAGTGTGCAGATACGTTACAGGGGTGATAACACTGTGGATTTATGTCCTTTATACTTCTCTGTGAGACCATACTCTGAATCTGCACAAATAAAGCACTGGGAATTTCTGCCTAAAAGAGAATATTGCTGAGTTCATAACAAATTAAATATTCCTGAATACCAAATGATCCACAAAAATAAAGTACTTTTCTAATTATCATCATGGGGAAAATTTAGTGATTCTAAGAATATGAACATTGATTTTGTTAAAATATTATTTATCTGGTTAATAGACCCCAAAGTCTTTTCTCTGGTTGTATTTCAGCTTGCCCTGAGAGTGAGAAGCAATCTTGCTGCTAGTATCAAAATCTTGCTGCAGCAGGAAGGTGCTTGATGCATGCGAAGATGTGATTATCCCATGGCAAAAAGAGATCTTATAGCTGTGGTCATGCTGGCGCGGTGTGCTGACTCAATAAAATGTCCCCTGCGTATTTCACAGCTGCATGGTTTGCAGTTTTGGAAATCCAAGCATCTTTCTGGGTATTAGTCTGGAGGCTGCAGACAAGAAAGAAGCTGCAGAGCGGTGGATGAGGGATTAGCAAGTGTGAGGAGGTCACGGTATTAAACAATATGTAAACTTCACCAGTTTAGGTCCTGCTCCAGTAAACAGGGCTAGGATTTGGCCAGAGCTATTTTATTCAAGCTATGGCTGCCCTATAGTCAATGTAACAAACAATATTCGGTAGCTGACATAAGATCCCATGATCAGGAGTTTGTTTTGTAAATACCTCTGTGTCAGAGGCTGGTTACACAAAGGCTCATAACCTAAAAGCAGAGGTTGTGAGCCCAGGCAGATGTGATCCAGGTCATTTGTTCCACTCTACTGAGTTTTGGGAAGAGGAAAATAGGTCTCTTTCTCTGCTCACTCCTCACTGTGAATCTGTGCTTGATTAATTTAAGGTGTAGGCAAGCCAGCTTTGTATATTTAACTGAAGAAGTTTAGGGAGTTACTGTTTGCTATAGATTTTAGCTACAGGCTGCTGTGACTGCTGCTGAAACACAGTATATGTGAACACTTACAGTGCACTTCAGGGCAAATTAATGGTGGTTTAAGCAAAGCCAACTGCGAGCTTGAATTCCAGCTGTTTGCTGTGATGCTGCTCTTACTGTCACAGAGAGGGGACCTGTGGTGCAGAGGGCTTGGGCATGTCATCTTGTCACTGTTGGTTAATACAGGAACACATAAAATGGAGCAGTTTTACACTTTGCTGTTGCTGAAGGTTGCCAGCTGTAGGGAGCTCTGAGTCATCATTCAAGTCAAATTTATCTGCATCCCACAAGACAAATACACCCTACCTAACCCAGATTCCCTCAGCATCCTTCATAGTTAATAAAGAAATAGCTGATCTTTTGGGGGCCTTTATTTCTAGATAAGGGTAAACATGTCACTGATGTTTCAGCATCTGACCGGTCATTATGAAGGGAATCCAGCCAGCCACATCTTTTAATGAGTCTCTTCATTCACCCTCTCCCCATTGCATTGCTTGGCACCTACAGGAAAGCAAATGTAAGACCTGAAAGCTTTTCTTCCTCCAATCTACTTATTGTAGCCTGGATCCCTTTGCTGACCAAGCTGCATTAAGTCTTCATGACAGGAAGTCAGGAATGCAGATTTATTCAGACTTGTTAAAATGGTGGCACATGTCCCAAGGAAGACAAATAGCCTTTTGTGAGATAATTTGCTAACACTGTTTCACCCTACCATGTATCTGTCCTGTTATCGCATGACTAATATGGACATAACCCTGAACACCTTTATCTGACATGCATATGTATGTCAGCCTGATTTGTGTCTCACTCGGTTGGGTGAAGAAGCCAACGGACTTGTGCCCAAGCAAAACTTGTTGAACTGAGATCAAGATCTGATGTGTGTTTTCAATTTGCTGCTTGTGCCTATTTGCACTGGGTGGCTTTAGTTCATAGGAACATTTGCAGAAAGGCTGGTTTTCATTCAGTCATTTCTTTAAACACATGAAAAAAAAAAATTCACAGAATAAAAGTATTCGTCATTCACCATCAACATTACAGTAATTTCTGGTAGTCACTTTATTTATTTGGTTATAAGGATGATGTGCATGTGATCAGGAAAAAACCCTACCCTGTGAGTAATTTTACACAATGAGTAATGAATAGTGGATGAATCTTGTTCTTTTATAGCATTTTAAAGAGCGCTACAGAATTCTATAGCATTTTAATGACTAACATCATGATGTAAAAGATGTAAATGATAATCTGATGTAAATGATAATCTGATCTAAACGATAATCTGATGTAAATGAAAATCTGATGCAAATAACATTATGACTCCCTGCAGATAGGGAAACTGAGGCACTGGGCAGGTCAATGTCTTTGGATGAGAAGTCCTGGATCCCAATTCAGCTAAAGTTCACTAAGCTTAAACAGAAGGCGAAGAGGGCTTCCTGTTTCAATACTAACAGGACATTCAGAAGATTTAATTCCAGTTGTGCATTTGCTGCAGTTTTCCTGCGTACATTTGTCTTCTTTCAGTCAACAGTAGTCAGTAATGTCGCCTTTACAAGCCAGCTGCTTAGGTTGTGAGCTTTGGGGACTGGAATGATTCTTTCTCAGGCAATTTAATGTTTCTTATCTTACTCCTGCTTCTGCTGTCAATGTCATTGGTCATGCAGGAGATTTCTACACAAATTTTGTGTTGGAACATAATTCGATTCCTTTAGAGTATCTGACTTCTACGATATTAGCCCCCTTGGAAGCCCCTTTTTGCTTTCCAGCCCATACCTGAAAACATTTGATTGTGAACTTTTGGACAGAGCGGTCCACTTCCTCCCCATACAAGCAGCACATATTATGACCTCCTTACAGTGAAATTCAGCCTCCCAAAAAGAGCATTAATTAAAATCCTAATCAATGGATAAACTTCAGCTACATCCTCAACACAATTTCCAAAACCTACCTCCCTTTCTTCAAAGCAAAATAAATCAAGAGATCCCACAAATGTTTATCAGTGTTCATATCTCATTGAGAGGTATTTGAGTTGGTTGGCATTGCTTTGGTTTTTATCCATGTGATGAGAACAGGCAGGTTAATGCTGGTCTTGCAGTACCACCCTTCAGAGGATGCTGGTTTACTTTTTACACTGGAGAGACTCTATTCTTATGGGATAGTTTCTCTGCATTTACCTTGTTGGAGCCAAAAGCACAATTCCATGCAGGAATCAGCTCTGTCTTTTGGCTTTTTACAGGTGAAACTGTAAAACAACTCTTTTTCCAGTTAATGAATAAAAGCTCTAAGACTATCAATGTGCTACAAAAGCAAGCTGGAGACACATGGTTAGAAAGTGGATCCTTGATCAAAGTGATGCAGCAGCTATACAAAAGCAGTGATTTCTTCTGAGTATTTTAGAAAAGGTAAATCCATTGTGTCTTTTTATGAAGTTTGGTAGCAAATAAGTCCAGATGAAAAACACAGCTTGGGAACTGCTCTCCTGCAGAGACCAATGAGTCTCTGTTTTCCCCTGGCAAAGCTGAAGTTCACTTAAAACTCTTCCACCTTGCCATCTTATTCCCCTATCACAAAATGCTTTAATCAAAATAGAAGCTTTGAATGCACCTCTATATGAAGTTGTAACTATTTCTAACATAAGAAAAAAATTAACATTTAATTGTATTGTACCGTATTATTTTCATTTTGTTTCAAAATAACTTAAAAATGCATTTATTTGGCACAATAACTGTTCTGAAGAATTAAAAAACCACAACCCTAAACCTGAAATTAAATTTTTTGATTGACCTGAATCTTTTTTCATTACTTTATTTCAGCTCCTGGAAAATTCTGAGAATAAAACTGCTTTGTTGGGATTCAAAACAAGGACTAACTTCCAAATGCTAGAATTCCCAAGAGTGCAAACTGCGAGCACAGGCCAGCTCTAATCACAGCTTTCCAACTCACTGCCTCATCTAGTATTGCAGTGGAAGAGGTAGAAACTCTACAGTAATTTGGTGTAGAGGCACTCTCTCCCTGTTACACAGATTCCCCTTTCATGGTGATCTCTGCATTTTCAAAGTACATTAAACAAAAACGTTTGTTTAATTTTCATTGCTGTTTACCTCCGTAGTTGGCAATATCCATATGCTCTGAGCACACCCAGTGAATATGTAGTCTCTTTAGTTTTTAGCAATGAAACTACTAATATTGTAGTGGGGAGGGATAGGAGCTTACAAAATAAACATGGACTTCTTTTTCATTCTTGTCTATATAATGTATTTCCTTAGAACTGCAATAATTTTCTACCTATGAGAACACCTTTGAAACTTAAAAATTATTTTAACCCCCTTCTTAAATATGCTTGTGCTCCAGTTGAAAGAGAAAGTACATCAAAGTTTGTCATTTTAACATCCACTATATTGTAAGATCTAGTATGACTCAGGTGGATTTTCCCTGGTGTAGCAATCTCGATGCTCACTCAGCAGAACAAATCAAAAGCAACCATTCTGGGGGTCATTAAACCTGACTCACCCACCTGAAACAGATGTAAATCAAGAACAAGTAAAAATAAATAAAGACATAAAATCAGTGGCATTATGGCTGGAAGAAGAACTAGTCCTGCTTAGTCTGCATTGCTGCATAATTTGGCAGCAGTGACTGCTTTGCCCATGGATGAAGAAGTTTGTTAACAAGGCTGAGCCTGAGCAGAAGTGCTTATTTTTGGCATAACATAAATAGGACAATGAGTTCTTCTAAACAGCATTCACACTTTCCAGTTACTCTGCACTGGACACGGCGACATGGGAATTTTCACTGCTTATGATAAATCATTCCAGAAAGACAGTAAGAGGACTGGGATGGGAGAGCAGGGGAAGAAAACACCAATTAATAGCCGAATCACTGTGAAATAAGTACTTCTAGTGATTTGGCTTCGATGTAGTGAATAGACTACATACAGGTGCAGAGAAGTGGATTTAATTGCAATCCATGGATTAAGGTATACTGTGGAGTGTAACTTGTGTTAATTTCTGGTACATTTTCATTTTAGCTTTTTTTTTTGGCTCTCCCACATGTACGTATATGTATATACACATACACGTATTATATAGATATTTTTCCTTGATGCTTCCAGAAACGAAGCATTGCCAAATGTTGTTTGAAGAATTTCAGAGCACCGCAACATAAATTTACAGTCTAATCCAGTGGAGTTTTTGTAAATTAACACATTCCTGGTCATCAGGTCTCTCCTGCTGTGACCAAGAAAAAGTCCTGAGTATCCAACTTACTGGGGAGTAGATTCACTTATTTTTAGATGGCTACATGCCACCTAATCTTCCTGAGATGCCTTGGTAGTCAAGAGGTATGATTAATACAGCTTATTGTACATGTTTATTTTATGATAAGATGAACCATGCCCTAAAAGTGACCCATTTTCCTGTACCAGTCACGAATTAAATGTAACTCAGACACAGATTATGGCTACTGATTAACATGCAGAACATAGATAAGTTCTCAGTATTCCTATCTGGTTTCCATTTAGCTACAACAGGTGAAGCAGCACCATGACCAGTTGTCCCTCAGGCCCATTAGCTGTTGATTAGGTCTCTGAGATAGCAGAAGTAAGTGAGGATTAGATCTTTGGATGCCACAGCCTGGTAGCCCTATCTGGGACGTTAAACCACCCTGACTTGAGGCTATACAACAGCAGAACAAGCAGGCAACTTGGCTGTCTTTGTGAAAGACAACATCTGGCAGACAGGTGAGGGAGCAATGACAAAGGCAACATCATCAGTCTTCTCGAAATACAAAAAGGCTGCGCGCCAAAACCCCATCTAGGGAGTAAAACTGCTCTTGATGTGATATAGAGTAGCTTTTGGTTTGCTGCAAGCTACACTGGAAAGTTCCTATCGTCTCCAACTAACTGAAGAAACAGGTGGAAAGTTATCTTGGTCCACTTAACTGATCGGTTGTGTTCTGTGCTCAATGTGACGCAGTCAGCATTCTCCAGAAAATCAGCAGTGAAAAGTGTTTAGTGCAATAGCAGATGATGTACTTGAACATGATCTTGAAGAGCAGGATGTGACCTCCAGCTTAGGGAGGAATGGGTGAAGGGAAGAAGCCTGTAAGTATATTTGGTTCTCATATTTTGCAAAAGGCACATGCCTCAAAGTGGCTGGCAGTGTTAATTCTGCTTGGTGGTGCAGTACATAGGGGATGACCGTATGCAGTTTCAACTCCAACAACATTTCTTTGTGTGGGAAATTCTCCTGGTTTTGTGTTTTTAAAGGAAAACAAAGATTAAATTAGTCTCTGGGAGGACTATTGTCCTTTGACAGAATTTATGAAGCCTTCTGAAGCAAAGGTCAATCCCTGTAGGCCTTTCTACATTTAACTGTTGAGTGAGTGGGAGTGAGTTATAGCCGTTTGCCATAGGAAGTAGTTGAAGGCACTTCAGAAGGAGAGGCAGAAAATTTTACTCACACTAGCCCAATAAAAAAATGCAATATGATAATCTGGGGTATCTGATTAAGGAGCTGGCTATAGTCCTTATCCCCATCACACTTTGCAAGGTCCACTTTTATGTCGTCTTATGATTTATAGCCATTGACCTGATTCATTCAGTCAGTCCACTGCAGTGTGATGGCTGTGATCACCCTGAAGTCATACCAAGAACACACCTGAATTATATCAGGTCATCACAGTGTCTCACTGGAGCCTTTAGTCCGAGACAAAACATTAAATGGAGATTAAAATACATTAAACCCTACTTAAACTTAGGTTTCTATCAATTTTTTTTTGCATATGCACACAATGTATGTATTATTTAATGCACAGGTAGGTATAATGTACATACAGATATTATGTAAATAAAAATATATGTGTATAGATATATAATATATGTGATGTTATATATTCATAATGTACAATCTATTATAATATAGGATAACGATATACTGATGGTATATTATAATATGCTTTTTATATTGCATTATATTATATATTATATTATCATATCATAAATATGTATGAGTACATTGCCACATGACCGGTTATGTGTGCATGTATACATAGAGATATGTGAGAATATATACACATGCATATTAATCTTCGGGCACACATAGGTACAGCATACACCTATCTGTATCTCAAATTATGGCCACAGGTTCATGCTGTAGTGTCTGCTTGCCTGAGTTTATGACAGCTCACAAACACGAGTGCTTGAAAGTCTCGGCCTGCTGAAGGGCATTTGAGACACAAACACACATAAACAAACACACATGGGCAGATTTACATGTTACAGTGCGTGATGGTGCCTAAACATTCACACACACACATGCCTGTCTTTGCATGTGTTTTGGAAGCAAAATACTAATGATATTTATATATTTGTTCTCATCACTTTTGTTTGCCAGAAAGACTTCCTTGAAAGGCAAGATTATTAATTGGGGGGTGGGTGGTTAGTGATAAAGCAGCAACAGAAGCTGTGAGATTTAAGCAAACATAAAAAAGTGTCATCTAATAGTCCATCAAACAGCGCTTGTCACACAGATAAACCTTTTATCTCTCTCTCCCAGATTCTAATCAAGGGTACAGTTTGCATGTTTCTTGTGTCACTGCAGTAACCAATTCAGATGGGATTCCCTATGCCCTGGGAAATAACCTCATTTTGACCCAAATGAGCATTTCAGAGTCTTGTTTTATCTTTCCACATTAACATGTTGATTATTATTTGTTAGTCAAGACAGCAAGAGTGCATTTTCTCACCAAAGGGATGGGTTGCAAACAGACCATATAGGTATATTTGGAGAGGTTTGCATGCAGAAGAAAACCATAACATTTTTTGGGAAATGTGGTTGTAAGATGAAGTTTTCATTGTGGTTAAAAGACTGTTTAAAATACCCTGAAATCTGAGGCCTAAAGAATAAAATACCAACATTTTTATTACTTAGAAATTCAGTTCAAAGTTTCCAGAATATTTTTATTATCTCAATATAGTGATAGATCAAATTTTGAAATTTCAAATTCTATCCTATTTTTACAATGTTTGCATTAAGTGTCAAATTATGCACTGCAGTTAGGCTGTGCACAATCAGTCATCTCTCCTGGTTTTGAACTCATAATCAGTTGCTTACACTGAAGATAGAAATCAAGTGACAAACATATCTTTGTCTCAAGTTAAGGCTTAACTCTGGAAATATAAAAATGAAGCTTTTATGTCTCTTTTTTTTGTTTGTATGCTGAGTCTTATGATTTTTGATGATGAGTTCAATAGTCTTGGTTTTGAAATTGTTTACATCAGCTTTCATTCAGATGAGCCTAATTCCTAGCTTGCATGTTGTTGGCAAGCGGTTTAAAAAGAGAAGACCTTGGGCTATGTCTATACTCATAAACTGAATGAGGCTAGGGAACAAGGCTTGAGCTGGTTCCTGGATGATTTTCACCCAGACAACTACCTCTGCCTTGGGCCATTTCACTTGCTTGTGGGAGTCCAATAAAAATCATTTTACATTTATTATTTTTAGCTTTTCTTATTTTCCTTTGAGTATTTGAATACAGGGCTTGTACTTATTGAGCAAAACAAGCGCAAAGCTGTGAAAGAAAATGAGGGGTTGGACCTCACCTTTGTCCCCAGAGCAGGCATCAAGAGCTAATCTGGTTGTCCTCACCTCTGCTCATACACATGGGAGAAAAGGAACTTTTTGGCATGTGATTCTTGTTTTCTTGTTTACTTTCGGATGACACGATGCCTGGTAACACATCTCTTTCCTCTAACACTGGAAGTTTAAGGCAGTCCAGGCTGGATGTGTTATAGAGCAGCAGCTCATTACCTTTCCTTGCCACAAGAGGGGATTTCCCTTCTCTCCAACTGATTGAAGAGGTTTTTTAGGAATTTTCTTTTCCTTAAGCATTGTTCTTATTAAAAATAGTTCACCACCTTAGGCCATAAAAGAAATTCGCTTCTGATCAGGCCTCCTGCCTCAAGCGACTAAATAAACAGCATCCGTTTGATGTAGCAAATGTGAAAGCAGCGTGTTTACTTCTTCACTTTGAAAAAAATATATAATAGCAGCTACTTTTTTTTCCCAAGGTTCATTTTGTTGTAAAATAAACAGATCTTTTTTTTTTTTTTTGGGGGGGGGAAGGGAAAAAATGTATACATTATAAATGTTTAAAATACTCCCAGTCACCCTGATTAACAAGTATAGCAACGGGTGATAAGGAAACAGGAGACATCAGAAGTCNAAATAAACAGTTTTTTTTTTTTTGGGGGGGGGAAGGGAAGAAATGTATACATTATAAATGCTTAAAATACTCCCAGTCACCCTGATTAACAAGTATAGCAACGGGTGATAAGGAAACAGGAGACATCAGAAGTCACTGGTGTTGTTTTTGTTTTGTATTTTCCACTGTAAAATGTCTGGCATTGCCAAAAAACTAAAACCTGCTTTGCAAACCAGACATCTGTTTTCAGAGCCTTTGAGATTGCAAGCGTGAAATGTAGGCAGCATATAAGAAAAGACCCTAGCAAAGAGTCCTGTCCCCCCTATGAACATGAAAAGTAACAAGAAAATCGAATCAAAATAAATATGAGGAACCATTTTATGAACCAAGGTTACTCTTAAAAGCAAACAGTGTTTGTGGAGCGTTTGTGACCCTCAATTTTCAAAGCTGAGCTCACTCATTGCAGTTCACAAAGACCTTCTCAAAGGACTCCCAACTCAGCACCTCCTTGTATAGCTGCACAAAGTAGATACATCAGTGACCTATCTAAGCATCATGTAGTGGGGATTAAGTAGAGTGATTAAGATTGCTCACCTTATTTGCCCTCTTGTTCTCTCACACTCAGGAAGAAGAAAAGCCGGGGCTGAGCATCCCAGTGCAGACTGCTATTGTTTCTGACCTCATCCAGCATAACAAATCCATTAGTAATTCATATCTGGGCCCTAGATGCATCTGTAGCTAGTGTGATTGACGTAGCTCCACTGATGATCATAGATATTAGTTACCTGTTAAAAAGAAAGCCAGTCATACCCATGCTACTCATTTAATGTCTTTGGGCAGTGTTCACAAGTGCTGAGATTACTCTGAGAGATCTCTAAGGACCTGGTGCAAAATTCCACTGGAGTCCACAGGCCTCCACTGGCTTTGGATTGAGATCCAAGGTAGTTTCACACTCCTGTGATCTGTTATTGGCATTCTCGTCACGCATGCATTCACTCAGTCTTTTCCTATGTTACTGTTTTAATATATACAGACTTGAATCATTAAATTCCTTTCCTTGTAATTAATTTTTTGCTTGATTTTCCTCCCTTGAGTAGACCCAACTCATGTGCTTTAGCTAACATGCAACTCTGCAAACACTAAACACACAGGACAACTGTTTTTATTCTAAAGAACAACTATACAGGTAAGGAGAGCAGTGCATGTTTTCAGGAGAGGGCTATAATTCAGTTTTTTCTTGCAGCCCTGTTATTTCCTTAAATCATTACACCATTTAACTACAATAACTATTTTCCTAGCTTCTATATTTTACAATGCCCATCAGTTCAGTGATATGGCCAGTTTCAGTTGTAACAGTTAATTTATAATTATCTAGTTATTATTACTGAGCAGTTTTACTGCTCTTGAAGGTTCAGGCTTGACTGAACAAAAGTGGAATTTGCCGCACTGCCAAAATCTGTGCAATTACAAAGCAGTAGAATTAACTTTTCCAGGGAAGAGTGGCCTTAAAACCCACAGTACAAAAGTTGGCTACACTCTGACCTGTATCTTTGATAGGTTTAATAAGACACTATGCATTTAAAGAGCAAGTTTGTCCTGAGTTTTGAGACCACCACCTCAGTTTGCTGTTGTTCCTGACCTTTTAGACCTTGGTGAGCTGTTGTATTTTTCCACTTCACTTGACAAGAAGTTTAGGTACCTAAAATTATGTTCTGTGACCTTCCCTTACTTAAGTTGCCTGTACAGGCAATGGAGATAGGTGGTTTAGAGGCCAGCAGAGGAATGCTTATCTAGTGCCTAGGACACTAAACTTAGGTGCTAACATGAACTTAGGAAGCACTTCCCTCTGGTTTCCTCCAAAAGTGCTTCTCTGCACTGGGTAGTCATCTTGGGCATTACCTGAGGAAGTTTGGTTTGCCACAAACCTAATGCACGGACACAAGACTTAGACTGGATCTTACATATTGTGTACCAAATGAGTTTCCTGACATTAAAATCACCTCTTATCTACTAAAGTACAGTGCCTTTTTCCTCAAACAGCAAATATTCCAGGTCTCTTGAATGTTTCATTGATGCTTATTTGTTTAATGTGGAATTTACAGCAGTTATAAGCCCCAGTTTCATTTCAGATAGGACACTTAAATAGATTTCTACTAATAAAAAGGTGAAAACATCCAGCAGATCTGAGCTGCAGAAGAATTCCTAAGGAATTCTTCATTTCTTAGCAAAGTTTGAGCAAATCATGCTGCAGTTGTAAATATTTCCCTTGTAAACCATAATTGTTACCTATTTTTAATATATCTGGTGAAGCACTTTGAATCCTTCTCTCCTGCTGTTTGTATTCACCACTTATCAACAACCACTGATTTTGCATACTTCTGCACTTCCCAACCACTAACATGAAGACAAGAATATGCACACATAGTATATATACTTTACAGCACAAGATCAGAATAATTAAAGGCAAAATAGAAGTTGCTGGAGAGTAGGTCAGTGAAGATGTCAGGACAGAAAGTCCTTAAGGTTAGACTTACCCTGCTTCCTTATGTAAGGAGAAGAAACATGAATCCGGCATCTACCTTCCTGAGGGAGTTTGGAGGAAGCGTAATACTGACTGCAGGTTAACCAGGAACATAGATGAAACCCCTGCTTTACTATATAGGTTTCAATAATATTAAAATGTAGAGGTCCTAGAGAAGCTTCTGCTTCATCCTTACAGGAACTATTCAGACCCGGGGCTCAGATTTCTAAACTATGTAAATTGTGCACATTGTTTGATGATGATTTGCAGCCTTAAAGATCTGACATAATTAGGTCTTCATCAGTTGATACCCAGTAACTGGCTATGGAAATATGCTGTATTGAAAGGTTGCCTCTTGGGCTTACCCACCCTTACTTCAGCTTGATATTAACCATTATATTAAAAATAAGCTATATTTATAAAATAAAAGCTGGGATATTATTACTTTTAAAAAAATACTATCGTTACAAACTGGAAATACACATCTACATATGTAGTACAGCATATGTAAAAATGACCAAAAATGTAATTTCACATACGTGATTAACTGTTTTCAAGTGGAAATCTACCTCTAGTAAGTAGTTTACGGTTAGAAAACTGGGCTTCAAAGGAATTTGGTATGCCTTCTTCACCTTTGAGATTCAAACACTGGAGCCAGGATTGAAAACCAAGGTATTTCAGGTGTCTGCATTTAAAAGACTTTGTTTATGTTAAGGCTTAGGTCACCTCTAGCAGGTATGTTTTAATGAAAACATTACCTCTCTGTGACCTTTGGGATTTGAAGGTGAAAATGCAGTCACTGGAAAAAGGAATCCTAATTGTCATGGATGAGATCTTCAGCATTAAAGACTTTGTTTCTCATCCTTGTGAGTGACTTAGTGCAACAATACAGTTTGCTCACTTTAGAGAAGAGGTAATGGGGTGGCTTCTGATGAGTTGTCTTCACTAGAAAACACAATTCCAAGACCTTAACAAAATTAAGGAATGGCTTGAGAATATTTCAAGGCAGACCATTAGAAATGTTCATGCTAGATCTTTTGCTTTATAGCTGAACCTCAAACTTCACTATTCAAATATAAAGAGAATTTGTGCTGATATCTGTGTTTTACAGGACATTGCTTAGTTATTGGTGATTTATTTTATTCCCTGTTGCTCAAGGAATAATATCCAGTCATTACAACAAAATAAGGTATAGCAATAACGCAATTTCCATAAGCATAGTAATTTATAAATCATGTCAGACATCTGGGACAGAGGTTCTTTATGTCAAATATTAAATCTATTTAGCAGTTTATTTGTAACATATTTTCAACTTCAAACAGCAAGTAAGAAATGAAAGGGAGCAGGGTTTTTCCTACGTTTTTTGCATTAATGAAACTGGCAGCCTTTGTGCATTTGCAAAAAGTCAATTGAAGTAAATGACTTTCTAAAACCGTTATTAACTTCAGTTGTCACCGGGATGTCATCAACAAGATATTCATTGCGTTTCCAACTGGATCTTTTAAGTACAATAACATCAAAATTGCTGAAATCCAAAACTTTATTTTTTCTTGGAGGGGACAGGGAGGGTGGAAAGAATCTCTCAGTTCCCTAAACTCAGGTCAAGGCAAAGTGGGAGGAAAAAAAAGTTAGTGTTTCAAAATTGTCATCTTACACTAGTTTAAAAGCCTGAGTGATGAGCGAAATATGTCATATTTCCACTCAAGTCTTGTGCCATCTGAACAGAAAGATGGGTTTGTGAGCCTTTCTCATGTTACTTATCTAAAACACAATCCAAACAAAACAGGACTCGGCAACACGTATCCCCTTGTGCTTGAGGGAGCCCTGTTGTGGGAGGTGAGCAAACAGAGACTGCATTTCTCTCTGAACCCAGGCTCACTCTGTTCAGGCATTTCCCAGCTTGGAGAGGAGCCAGCCTTAGGCTGGAAGTGATATAGACCCATTACTGCTCCTGAAAAGCTTACTGTGAACGCTGGGGATGTGTGCATCATCAGACTCACAGGTCCCTTGGGTAAAGCTCTGGGACAGCTCACTCCAAGGACTGCTGTCTATAAACAGCACAGGTAAGATCACACTAGTTTTGGATACTGCCTTTCCAAGGACTGCTGTCTATAAACAGCACAGGTAAGATCACACCAGTTTTGGATACTGCCTTTCCAAGGACTGCTGTCTATAAACAGCACAGGTAAGATCACACCAGTTTTGGATACTGCCTTTCCAAGGACTGCTGTCTATAAACAGCACAGGTAAGATCACACCAGTTTTGGATACTGCCTTTCCAACATAATTCCAGCGGGCCTTCAACCTGCTGACATCGCCACATCTCCCTGTGCCCTGACACCATGGCAATACCCTTGGGTGGCTATGGCAACCTGGCCAGCATTTTGGTGGGCTGTGTCTTCACATGATTTTGAGCAGTGTGAATCTCCACACATACAAAATAGTTGTACCTCTGGGCTACCAAGGTTCCTGATGGAACCCAGAAGTGATGGTTTGCCATGTGCAGTTTAGCATGGATGCATTCAGTCCATCTAGAAAAAGACTAGATAGAGCAGTGTATCTGAAGGGGGCTTATAGGGTTGCTGGAGAGGGACTCTTGATTAGGGACTGTAGTGACAGAACAAGGGGTAACGGGTTCAAACTGAAACAGGGGAGGTTTAGATTGGATATAAGGAGGATGTTCTTTACTGTTAGGGTGGTGAAGCACTGGAATGGGTTGCCCAAGGAAGTTGTGAGTGCTCCATCCCTGGCAGTGTTTAAGGCCAGGTTGGACAAAATCTTGGGTGTCATGGTTTAATGTGAGGTGTCCCTGCTTACGGCAGGGGGCTTGGAACTAGATGATCTTAAGGTCCTTTCCAACTGTAACTACTCCATGATTCTATGATTCTATGAAGCCTTTTCTGTAACTGTCAGCCTGGGACGGGGATTACTTTATAGAGTGTGTGACTTTTACGTTATTTATGCTTCCAGTGGCAGGGTCAATGGTTGTGTCTCTCCTATATGAGCCCCATGTTGCTGTTACAGTGTGCAAGGCTGCCCTTCTCTGAGGTCTTGAGGAGATACACACTGCATTGGCACATGGGTGCTGCTCATGTAAAGGGTAAAGCAGTTTGCCACAACTCCCACATGTGAAGACCACCTGAGCTTGATCATTGTTTTGGTATGTATTCCATCTCCCCTGTGCCTTCAACCCTCTTTGCCTTTTTCATCCTACTATACACTGAGTTACTGGCTCCAGTGATTCTCCTGTGGGAATTCCTAAATTCCTTTTCCCCACTGAATATATTGTAAATAACAGCTCTAAGGAGCTCTTCACTAGTGCAAACTTGAGACCATTGGTATCTCCTCAGTAGATCAAGGATGTGAAGTCTCTGCTACAAGATTTCTGGCACATGTGTGTGGATTTAATTTAAAGCAGGAATACTTTCCAGTTCCCCTTTCTTCCCTGTTTCAAGTAGGCTTCATAATTATGCCACCAGACGAGAGGAATTGTAGGAAATGCTTGTCACAGAGTTAGTTTGAAGGGAAGACTGAGACAGGAAAAGGGATAGAATCAGGCAATGAGACCTGGTTCTAACAGATACTGAGAGTGATGGGACAAGACCAAGCTACAAAAGCAAATTATCCCTCAGTATAGGTGATGCAGTAGGTTGGGCTGTAAATAATTGACATCTCTGTCCCATTCCCAATTCCCCGTGCGTGTGATGGTCATATTGCCTGCTGCAGCACTTCTGCACAGCTCCTGTTCTGTTCCCCAAGACCAGCGTTTTGGGCAAGAATGTCTTTCTGCTTTAGTTTCTTGATCTAGAAAAGGAACTGATTTTCTAAACTATTTCTGGGTGCTGAACATTCAGCTTAAGTCTGCCATTGTAGTGTTGACACCAAGAGTAGTCAAGGTTCTTGCATGTTTCGAGTCAGGCAAAGCAAGAATGAGAGACTACCCCCAGAAGGTGAGCTGAAAGGAGGTGAAAAGGTAAGAGAACAGCTCAGACAAGGTTAAGATGTGACTCTAACATGTTTAGCTTGAAAGCAGCTTCCGTGGGCATAGCTGGAAGCAGGGAGTTTAGCAGAGTTATAGCTATGCTGCTCCAGTAGGCTTTGCAATTTGGGTTTTGCTCCACACTCTCTTGCATGCACTACCAAAACAAGTTATGTGGAATTAGCTCAGAGGTATCCCCAAGCAGTGCAGTCACACCTTGTCCTGCCCTAAGTCACAAGAATGGAAAATATCTGCAACTTCCTCCTGAATGAGAAAAATAGCCTTTCCCAGTTCATTAAGGTCAGGACACTACTGGAAGCTTGAAGAGGCAGGAAGTTTTAGCTTTGAAACTTCTTTATGCAGGGGAAAAGAGTTCTTTTGTGTTTGGCTGGAGAACAACAAAAGTCTTTGCTTTAATAACATTCTAATAATATGTAATATTATATACATTTGGCTAGTAAAATGCACCACAAATTGCTTTTGTGTAGCACTTGAGACAAATATTATAAGGAGGTCCAGTGCTTGGCCAAGTATGCAATTAGCTGCCACCCTGAAGCATGATTTGAAATCAGTGTATTATCTTTTCAGCATTAAAGAAGTGGCAGCAAAGAGTAGGAAGCCATAATTAAAAACAAAAAGACCTAAAGATTTTAAAGTGTTTGTGGTGAAAATCCTCACACATGGCACAAATCAGTGTGCTGCCCAGACATAGAGAAGCAGGGAGGTGAAAAGAGCAAAGAATGTGAGCCTTAAGTCTGGCTGAATCCTACAGGCAAAACTGTGTGACCATGTGAAGTCACATGGTGAAAGTCCAGGCAGAATTACCCTTTCCAGGTAATTTCCATAACAATGAATTCATATGAGCAGCCATTTTCTTGCTCGCCTTTCAAGTCAATTGTAATACTCCTGGAGGCTTAAGTGGCATTTGACTTTGGTTTTCATTTGAATCCACCATCAATTTTGCCATCAAGCTTGGTGTAAACAAGATCAGGATCTAAATCACTGGGGTAGGTTTTCAGCCAATATAAATTACTGTCATTACAAGATAGGGCTGTAGCAATTCCACTTTCAAGCTGCAACAATTTGCACCATGCAGTTATGACAACCCTGCCTTGGGGGTATGATAAATTGCCCCACATAGATATGGCATCTTTTTATCTCTATAGGATCTGCCCCTTGTTTTAGAAACTTAGGCAGAGTTTGCAAGTGTATGTTTTAAACCCTTCTTTCCATTCAGTTGAAGCCAGCAGGGCTTTTGTCACTCACATCATCAAGGATCAAACTCAGCTCTTAAATAATGGGAGAAAAACACCTATATGAAACCATGTATTTTAAAAGAGGAAATAATATCAGGACTATAAGATCAGATCTGGAAAAAAATCTGCCCTTTATTTACTGGTGGTGTGGTTAAAGACAGCAAGAGGGTGAGATTTAAAGTTATAATAAGCATTAAATTCTTATCTCTGGCCTGTCCCTTTGCTACCTCTATAAAAGTTGATAAAATAGTAATAATTAAAATTAATCCATGTTCTGAGAAATAGATTATGGAAGGGATAAAAAAGCCAACCAAACATTCTTCTGCCAGAGAAGACTTAGGCTGACATGAGGGGAAAGTTGATGTCAGACAAATTTCAATGAAGAGGAGATTTGCAAACATGATGCAACGCTGACAAGCTGGGCTTTGTATCTTGGCAAAGGAAAGTTTAAGGGCATATCCATGTACAGAGGCACACACACACACAAACACGCACATATATTGTATGTTGGGTTTAAAGGTTTATTGCTTCAGAAAATTTACTGAAAAGAGATTGTGTCTCATCTTGTCTCTGTTTAAAAATAGAGCACTTCTAAGTGGTTTTTCTGAGCTTGTTTTAGGATTATCTTAATCCTGACCAAAATTTTTTACCACTTCCCCATAGTGCAATTTGCAATGGTAATCTGTTCATGAAAAGGAGTGTTAGAATAACTGTAAATATCCTTCCAACAGAACCCAAACAAGAAAACCAAAAACTGCAGCTTAGAGGAGCTTTGCTGCGCCCCAAACCAAGCTCAGTTAAGCAAATTCTGCAATGGATAACACTCCACATCATGTCACTGAACCATGGGAAGTTGTAAAGTGTGGGGTAAACCCATAGAAACTTCTGTTTGCTGGGAAAATCCTGTCCTTATTTCATTTTCATGTGGTCTCATGGGTATAACTGAGGATGATTTAGATCCTTATGTGGTTTTCCACATACATGCAGCTGTTTATCTTACAGATGAGAATAAATTTACATATTTTTTAATTTTATTTGGAGAAGATTTTTCAGACCTTTTTTTGAAAATATTTTAATATGGTCCTTTGTTCATAAGCCTGGTGAAGTCCACTAAGTCTGTATATCAGGCAATGGATACAGACATTGGTACAGGCATCCAATGTTGCACACAGGTGTCCAGGTCCCCTCCTGTCCTTACCAGATATAGATAGGGAAGTGTTACACACAGCACCCCCACACCCCCTTTTAATGCATGTACACAGATTTCCTTCACATGGAAACTGTGGGGATGAAGAGATCTTTGTCTCTCTGGGACTCGTGTCTTTCCAGCATCATGTCACAGTTAAAGCATCCCCAGGGCTTCTAGATTAGACATAGCTTAAATGTCTAGCAGAGACATACTACCACGTAAAATATGGTTAAAATCAATCCACTTAGTAAATAAATGAGTAACCTCACCTATTTTGAATTGAAAGCCTGCTAATGAGATCTGAGTTAACTCTAAACTGTCAAGTTCAAGAGTGAGTAAATTCCATTTACCTGTCTATACACTGAATTCAAGGAAAGGTGTTTGGCCATCAAATCCAATAGCTGTTGGACCACTACCTCCTGACAGTAAGCATTAAGCCATGAACAAGTAAAAGCATGGGCATGCTTATTTACTTGAAATGCATGACTAATTTTGCGTGATGAATTGTCTTGTGCCCATTGTCCAGCTACCAGCCACTTGGTAAAACAGTGGAGAGAGCAACGGTAGCCTGGCTAGAACAGCATGGTGAAAATGCATCTTTCCTTATGGATTCTTCTGTTTGGTTTTCAGTCAAGATCAGTGTTTAGAATTTTGATGTTCATCTTAAAGAAATGCTAGGCTTACACTCTGTGAATTTCAGTATCTCCATCTGCAAAATGGAAAAAACAAATATACATATGATTACTTGGGTGGGCTTAAAGGATGCTTACAAGATGGTCCAAGTATCTCAGAGAGAAAGGCGACCTCCACAGAAAATACCTAAGTCTCTCATTTTCCTATCTGAAGGTGAATTGAAGGGTGTTTATCTTGACAGAAGTCCAGAAGCTGGTTCCTAATTCTGGAGCCACTATTGTAGTTAGCTTGGAAGTTTCCATGGGGATTAAATGTGGGAGTGAGGATACTTCCAAAACTACCTGTGTTTCCATTACAACCTAGATTTGAGCAGTAGCCTGGCCTGCAGCACTGACAGGCATCAGGGCAAAGGCAGTGGAAAGCTGCATTCAGGTAGACAACACAGAGCAAAGAGCTGAGACTTGAGCCAATGTTCTTTTAAAGGGAGTATCCTACTCTGGTTTGATATTGCAGGTCTTTGAGGCAACTGATCTGCATTAAAATAAGTACACACCTCCACCTTTCTCCCTCCATTCTTTATGTGTCCCTTCTTCATCTACACTTTATAAATCAGTTGTTACGGTTTTACTGCAGACCTGAGTCTCCACAAACACCACATGCTCAGTACATGGCATAAATGGTTTGGCCTTCCAGGTGCTGCCATACAGCCAACACAAAATCCTCCATCATAATTTTCTGAAGAGTGGAATAAAATCTTCCTGAAAGAGAAGAATTAAAAATGCACTCAGCCTGGGAAGAGGATGAGAGATGAAGGACAGGGGGAAACAGGGAAAGGTAGGCTCATTAATCTGTTCTAATAATAAATCCTTATCACTTATGCATTTCAGTTACTCCTTCAGCCTCCATGTTCTATATTTAAATCCATCTGCTTCACACATGCTACACCAATTAGCTGGTGATATTAACTGTTCAGCACTATCTATTAACACATGGCACTGCTGAACAGTGTGAGAGACAAGCTTGACCAGGAGAGATAGTCATTCATGAGGCACACATTTCTCTCTATAACTCAGAAACAGGAAGATAGGAAAGAGGCACAGCAATTGACCTAGGTTGTACATCAAGGCTAAATAGACACAGAGTAAATTACAGACAAGTGAGACAACCTAGTAACTGTTGCTTTAGCAGCCCATAATGTCAGTAATTCTATTACGCTGATTGCTAGTTATACAATGCAGTTGCAATGTAAATTTCTCCTTTCCCCCCCAATCCCCCCTCCACATCCCCCTCTCTCTCCCTGTCTTTTTGCATTATGAATTTTGTACACCAGTGATGGAATAGATACATGTAGGGGCCAGAAAGGGTCACTGTGATCCTCTTGCAAGAGACGAGTAAACCACATAGGCATGGATCTTCCCTGAACAGATTCCTGCTAGAGAGCAACATCAAAACAGTTTATCTGTTCTATCATCCCATAGAAAAAGGCATTGTAATATTGTAATGGTTTTAATCTCTTGCAACGTGATAATATAAAGGCTTTTTCAAACTGATCTGCATAGCACTAGCTCAGTGCTAGAATAGCATCTATGCTTTGACATCTGAATTAAGCAGTAGATCTTTAGAGGAGACTCAGAGCAGTCAGAGGAGATTCAGAGCAGCCCTGTGGAGAAGGACTTGGGGGTGGTGGTCGATGAGAAAATGAACATGAGCCGACAGTGTGTGCTTGCAGGCCAGAAAGCAACCGTATCCTGGGCTGCATCCAAAGAAGCGTGACCAGCAGGTTAAAGGAGGTGATCCTGCCCCTCTGCTCTGCTCTTGTGAGACCTCACCTGGAGCATTGTGTGCAGTTCTGGTGTTCTCAACATCAAAAGGACATGGAGCTGTTGGAACAAGTCCAGAGGAGGCCACGAGGATGATCAGGGACTGGAGCATCTCCCATACGAAGACAGGCTGAGAAAGTTGGGACTGTTCAGCCTGGGGAAGAGAAGGCTGCATGGAGACCTCATAGCAGACTTCCAGTATCTGAAGGGGGGCTATAGGGATGCTGGGGAGGGACTCTTCATTACGGACTGTAGTGACAGGACAAGGGGTAACGGGTTCAAACTGAAACAGGAGAGATTTAGATTGGATCTAAGGAAGAAATTCTTTCCTCTTAGGGTGGTGAGGCACTTGAATGGGTTGCCCAGGGAGATTGTGAGTGCTCCATCCCTGGCAGTGTTCAAGGCCAGGTTGGACAAAGCCTTAGGTGACATGGTTTAGTGTGAGGTGTCCCTGCTTATGGCAGGGGGGTTGGAAGTACATGATCTTAAGGTCTCTTCCAACCCTAACTATTCTATGATACTATGTCCATTAATAATAATCAGAGCTTGGACACCCAGACCATCCAAATCATGTACATGAAGATGTCTTACACTGTGAGCTTTATTCCATCCTTCCCATTGTCTAATCACATCCATTCCTAACTGAAATTCCTTGGGATGTTCTGACTGTTTTTTCACTGCCTCTCCAGAAAGTTGTGAGTCTCCACTGGATTTTGTATATCTGCTATCCTTGTGTAGGTGTTTTAGATGCTGTATAACATTTTAATTGGAAAACAATTGTGGATTCCTCACAATTATAATAGGAGAAGACTATCCATCATATTTCCAAGTTAAAACTAAGCTGAGCTACATAAATACAACTCTTGGCTATGGACAGAAGTATGGAACAAGAAGGAGAAAATAGATTTCTTGCCAGCTCATCACTTATTCGCTGCATGCTAAAAGTTAGGTGGATTCACCATCTGCCTCAGTTTACTCATCTACCAACTTCATATGGAAGACAGTGGTGATAAAATGGATGTGGAATTTAATTTATGTGATACTCTTGTGAAGGAAGGTTTGCTGTCTCTGTTTAAATAGTGTGGGAGAGGTGCATTTTGGGTTAGGCTCCAGGCTAGGACTCTGCAGATCATAGTTGTGTTCCTGCTCTGCTGCTGGTTTCCTGAATGACCTTGTGTCCTGGGTTTAGCAGTAGCAGTCACTTTTCTCCTTCTTAGTAGCTGGTGCAGTGCTGTGGTTTTGACTTTCAGCCTGAGAACAGCGTTGATAACTCTGATGTTTTTAGTTGCTGCTCAGTAATGTTTACTCCAACCAAGGACTTTTCTGAGTTTCATGCTTTGCCAAGGAAGAGGGAAAGCTGGGAGGAAGCAGAGACAGGATTCCTGACCCAAACTAACCAAAGAGATATTTCGTACCACAGCACTTCATGCCCAGTATATAAACTGGGGACAATTACCCAGAAGGGCTAGATCACTGCTTGGGTCAGGCTGGGTATCGGTTGGTGGGTGGTGAGCGGTTGTATTCTCTTCCCTTGTTATTTCCTTCATCATTATTATTACTGTTGGCAGCAGTAATGGTTTTGTTATACCTTAGTTACTGAACTGTTCTTATCTCAACCCATGGGAGTTACATTCTCTCAATTTTCCTTCCCATCCCTCCGGGAGCAGGGGGGAGGAAGAAGTGGGGAGGAGTGAGTGAGCGGTTGCATGGTTCTGCGTTGCCAGCTGGGCTTAAACCACGACAGCTCTTTGTGGTGCCCAATGTGGGGCACAAATTGGTCCTTTGGTTAAGCTGCAGTGATTATCACTGTGGTTGGAGTGGCTGCTGCACTTGGAGTTGGAGTAGCTGAGTTGTCTGTTATAGTCAGACTTTGAGTAGCTGCTGTACTTGCCACTAGGACTGGTGTAGCTGCTGTATTTGGAGTTGGAGCACTATCTGCTGCTTTGCCACCAGACCCAGAAACATATTTTTCCTTTTGAAGGTGCTGGATAGTGTTGAATGGGGCTCTGTAAGCACAGGCCAAGCCCAGCACATTGCCATGATGTGTCCCTCTCTGGTCCCTCTCTGGTATGACCAAGATGACAACACACCTCATTTAAGTGTTTTACTAATTTCTCTGGATTTTGCACTTGTTCAGTGATGAAATTCCAAAGCACTGGAGGGGCCCACTGACCTTGATACTTGCCCATACTACCCCATACACCCTGCCAACTCATGGCTGTCCAGCCTCAGGGAAAATCTCTTGGTCCTCCTATACTGTCATCTAACCCTAGACAATACCCAAACCCAACTTTACCTAACTTTCGAGATCAGATGAAAAGGTTGTGGATAAAACACACTCTGTATGTGTGCCAACATGGTGATCCCCATCCCTCCAGGATGTCATTATCCTGCAAGTCATTATGGGCAGGATTAATCTTACTTATTTTATAGCTATCCATTGGTAGTCATCTTCTCAGCCACACAGGCCACTGAATAGGTGTCTGTGACAATAGGGCAGAATCCAGTCTCTAGAAGTGCCTCTCTCTCTAGGGTGTCTAGAAGTGTGAATTAACAGAGGGAAGTTATAACAGTCTAAATTACTACTTAGACAATTGAAGGAAATACAGTGATGATACACCCTTTCCCTTTTCTTTGTGTTTCATTTGTCTGCTTGTCTTATGACATATCAGTAGATAAAGACATGCCTGCCATGTGCAAAGTCAGAGCTGAAGGGTGTTCCCATCATAGCAAGTACACAGTATAGCCATGCTCTGTTTTCTCCTGTTTCTCATGCATAACTGGCAGCAACTGAGAAAATGTTGAGCTACAGCTAGGTACAGGGAAGTAACGGTTATCAGAAAGGGTATTTATCAAAAAAGGGATAATGCTGTATGTGTTTTAGGCTTTTGGAAAATAAATGCCATTGACATATCCATAGAGATCTCTTTTCCCATACTAATGATCAGTGCTAATTTAACGCTTACTCTCTTCAAATCACAAAACATATTGCTTGACATTGTTACAATGAATACACAAACCCATGTTTCCATTTACTTTTTAGGCCTCAAACCAAGGTCAAAACCCAAAACAAGGAAAAAGAGCAGTGACAAAAAATATTATTCAAACTATCAAATGGAAGGAAAATTAAGGTAAATCCCATGGTGAATTTAAAACCAGGAACAAATTTCTCTTATTTTGTAAGCTTTCACAGTGTAATTATTGACAGGCCATAAAGCAACATGAAATTGCTTGGAGTATTTGGCAAATGAGAACCAGGCTCATTCTAGTTGTTTGAATTAGTGGCACATGGAAAACTGATGAAGAAATAGAATTATCCAGCTTCCAAGAAGAATAGCTGATACCTTCTGATGACATCAAAGAGCCTGTTTATAAATGAATGGATCAAGGTTGCCTAAACACAGGTGCCTGAGCTGTTTTGAGTACCCTGGGGAAGCTAAGTGATCTCCATGACATAAGGCAGGATTTGAGGGAAACCTGTACATCCCCTGCAGTTGCAGCAGCTGATGATAAGGAGATATCTCATGTATATGCCCAAAATGCCTGTGTTTAGGCAAATGAATCCTACTCAGTATGTCAAAACCAAGAGCCAACAATTATTTACAATTAAAACCTGTTCTACATATGCAGCTGGCCTAATCATTGTGGAATAGGTGAAGGCAGCATTAGAGAAGGGTATTTATACTACCTATCTTTATATAGCTATACTAGAAAGCTTAACATGGCGAACTGTCTGTAAAAGAGACAAGAGAAAATGAAAGGCACGATTCAAAGGATTGATCTGTGGCATGCTTTAACTGGTGCTCTGAAAAATCCTTTCCCTGTTGGCTACAAAGGGCCAGAAGCAGAGTCTTTACATCACATCTCTGATCTAGATGGCTATGATCAGACTTCAGATACTACCCTTTCTCCAGTCTAGAAAACTGAGTCTTTACATCACCAAATTCTTCATAGACATTTACAGTCCTACAGAAGAAAGAAGGTCCTAGATGTGTTGAAATCCTAATCCTAAATTTGGCACTGTTCCTCCTGTGGGAAACTCACATAAGCAGCTTTTGCTGATTTGTAAGAAGAGATAACTGCTTAGCTACCTTCCCTATCAAGTTCTGGGAAGGATTAGGGATATGGTAACTTAAAAGTCTTTCGAAGTATAACCAAAAAATGTCATAAAAGGGCTAAGGCACATTGTTAATGAAAGTGGTCATGGAACAGGTTGTAAGAAGAGCTACTCAGTCTTAAATCACACCAACACACTTTTTAGTGCACGTTATGTGAGCCATTAAGCCATGAGTCAAGCAAGCCCCCATGCATGGTCTCTAGTTACGTGCATACATAGAAATGGGTGCAGGAAGATAATACATACAGAAACATCAGCCCACAGCGTTCTGCAGGAGCGAAAGCACATCACATTAGAGGAAGTTCATGGCACATCTGTTCAGCTGACATGGCAGACATATATAACTTACATTTCTGTTTGCAGACAAGGATGATTGCATCTACAAAACATAGGTGGGAGCCTTCAGGGTCTAAATCTTTTTGTGAGCAGTTGCAGCTATAATTATGGAATCATTTAGGTTGGAAAATACCTTTAAGATCATAGAGTCCAACCATTAACCTAGCACTGCCAAGCCCACCACTTAACCATGTCCCTAGTCCTGCTGGCCACGATGGTGCTGATACAAGCCAGGATGTTGTTGGCCTTCTTGGTCACCTGGGCACAAGCTGGCTTATGTTCATCTGGCTGTCAGCCAACACCCCCAGGTCCTTTTCTTCTAGGCAGCTTTCCAGCCACTTTTCCCCATGCTCTTAGTGTTACATGGGGTTGTTATGAGTCAGGTACAGAACCTGGCACTGAGCCTTGGTGAACCTCATACCGTTGGCCTTGGCACAGCAATCCAGCCTGTCCAGGTCCCTCTGCAGAGCCTTCATACCTCAAGCAGATGAACATTCCCACCCAACTTGGTATAATCTGCAAACTTACTGGGGACGAATTCAATCCTCTCATCCAGACCATTGATAAAGATATTAAACAATATTGGCCCTAATACTGAGCACCGGGGAACATCCCCATGGCTGGTCACAGTTGGTGACTTGTGACCAGTCACCAACTGGATTTAACTCCATTCATTACAACTCTGGGCTCAGACATCCAGCAAGGTTTTTACCCAGTGAACTGAACACACAACCAGGCCATAAGGAACCAGTTTCTCCAGGAGAATTGTGTCAAAGGCTTTACCAAAGCATCAGTAGACAACATCCGCAGCCTTTCCCCCATCTGCTAAGCAAGTCAGCTTGACATAGAAGGTAATCAAGTTAGTCAAGCAGGACCTGCCTTTCATAGAGCCATGCTGACTGGGCCTGGTCACCTGGTTGTCCTGTATGTGCTGCTATGTGATGACACTCAAGATGATCTGCTCCTTTCCCAGCATCAAGGTCAGACTGAGACTTGTAGTTCTCTGGATCCTCTTCTGGCCCTGGAGAAATCAGATAGGAACATGAAATACAGGTCCATCATGTGAGGTGGTTTTACCTGATTTCCAGACATTCTGGATGTTAAGGGTATACCCCAGATAGAAGTATGGCTATGTCTGTTTGGGAAAAACATGCATATATTACCTTAGATGGGGTCTGTGGCAGAGACCAGGACAGAAAAAACACTGCTGTTTGGCACCTTTAGAGACTGCGGAAGCTGTAACAGTAACAAGTGTTTGAGATAAAATAAGAAATCCATGACAAAAATGAGATAAAAACCATAAAAAATAAAAAAAGATTGCATCTTATAGCATACACATTATAAAGATTTGAAATGGGTTTTCTTTATGTTTTAAATAACAGTTATCTGGTCTTTATTTTCAGACACTTTGATTTCTAGGAAAGGACTCAGTACTAAACGAAGTCTGAAGCCCACTGAGATTGAAGTATCATATATTATATACTAGACACAAAGTAAGCCCCTACTGCCCATTTCCCCCTTGTCAGCACCTCCAGGTTGTGTTAAGGGATGAAGGTAGGAGCTGATTGACTAGATCTGTCATGAAATAGGTGGGACTGAAGACTTGTGGAAACCCATGCTACCCTCTTGGAGATGAGGATGAGTAAGCCAATGAAACCCAGACCAGCTGGGACATGCTGCAACTTGCCACATTGTGTGACCTGATAAACTGCTATGACCCCACCACTCCAGCTAACGCATGGAAGTCTGTGCTCTGCATGAGAAGATAAGAGGTCTCCAACAAGCTCTAACTCTATCCTGCTGGGATGTAGGATCTATCCTCTTCACTATTCTTCATGGGGGGAACTTTGCAGGCAAATCTGAGCATTGTGCAGGATGAGGTCCAAATCTGTTTGTAATCATCTGTTTCTGCTCAATTTTGAAATTCTGTCTGAATTAAGCTATTAAATCTTAACTCCTTCTTTAACACTTTTTATTTGAAAACCTTTGCCATCCTTTTTTTCCTAAAGATGATTCGTTAGCTCTGTTTCTCATAAAATCATAATTCATATTAGTGCAGATAATACCAATGTTTAATCCTTTAGCGATCCTTCCTATGGGAACAATAATTAAGCAAGCACACCTGTGAATCAGGTAAACATTTATTAGCTCATTTTAAAGAATTAATTAAAAAAGATGTTTGTTGTGCTCTGTGCACCTTTTCTTTTCCTTGAAGGCACAGGGAGATGAAGCAACCACGACCCACATTATGAAATTAGAATGCAATTATTGCTTTAAGTAAAACAAAGCCCAGCCTCACACAAAACGTGTGGAAACTCAAATTGCTAAATGATCCGATTGTAGTCACACTTGGTAATCAGTTCCAGTGTTTTTTTGGCAGGGTCCTGCTATGAATTATGATGGGAAAATTAACAGACATGTCTTGTCCCATGCCGTTGCCATGTAAATGTGTGCTTCATGTGGAGATATAAACACTGGAAAGATCTTGAGTTACGCTGCCTGTGAGTAATTGCCATCTCTATAAGCAGGCAGTTTTGAGTTGTAAGAAATAGGAAAATTATGCCTTTTGTTCAAGATTTGACAATGTGGAAGAGCCCTGCCAGACCTGTCTTGTTTAATCATGTTAGCTCAGCAGCAAAGCGAACAGCTCCTTTTAAAGGGAACTCCTGTTTTAAAGGGAGTTCCTGTAGGAGGAGGTTGTAATTCAGTGCATGCTCGTTCCTAAACCATTTGCACTGCTATGCTGTTAACACAAGAGCCTTGAAGGGATTCCAGGCTGCATCATTTTGAGGAGAAAGTAGTCTTCAAGTCGTCATGTTTCTGAGACACCCACACATGCCTTTTCATACAGTTGGAATATTATCCCCATTACCGTTACCTTTAGAGCCAGGGGCTGTGTAGGCTCACACAGAAGATCATCCATAGACTAAGAATGCAAGAAAATATTGTCATCCCCATGGGACATTTGGGGGTATGAGACACCATAGAAAGATTACCACCCTCATGGTCATGCAGTGGGTCTATGGCAGAGACCCAAGGCAAGCCGAGGCAGGCCGCAGGGAATGGCTCAGTGGGTATTTACCCTGAATATTAAGAGGTTGCAGGCAAGTCTCCTTAGCCACCTCCAGCTCTCTGCATCTCCCTCCCCAAGATGTGCCAACAAACACCTCTGTGTCAGCACATTCAGGTGAAGGGGTTGGTCTAATGTGTGCAATGTGAATGGAAATGGGGCCAAAGAGATCCAATCTGGATGTATGTATGTATATATATATGTATGTATGTATGTATGTGTATAGAAATTTAGAAAGAGGCCCTGTATTCTCTAAGGTAGCTGTAACAATTTTGTTCATTCATCTTAATCTGAATAGTCTGGTTTTCAGACTTACTCAGACACTGGTCAATATTATAGTTTTCAGGAATAATAAAGTGTGAGAGAAGCTTACCTGAAGTTTACTCAAACTTTTCTCCCCAATCCCACCACTTCATTACAGCCCTTGACAAAAGGCATAATCAAGGAGGATGGAGGACAGGATTCAGGTATGTTTGGAACTATTTACTGCTTATGCTTCTTATAGAAACAGTGAAAGAGAACAAAAAAGGAAAACTATGAAATTTGCTTGTACCACCTATGTCTCTAGATTAAAAGACACCTCCTCAGAGAAGAAAGCTGCTGGAGGTTTTTGGAGTAGCTAAAGAAGGATGCCTAACTTAGAATCATAGAATCATAGAATAGTTAAGGTTGGAAAGGACTTTAAGATCATCTAATTCCAACCCCCCTGTCATGGGCAGAGATACCTTACACTAAACCATGTCACCCAAATTTGTGACACTTAAGAATGTGTTATAACCCAGGCCATAACATATTCCTCAGTTGAACCTGAAAGTAAGCATGCCCTTCAAAGGAAAAACATTCAGTCTTCGCTTTTTAAGTTCCCAGAAATAAGGAAAAAAGGTTTTTTAAAGCATCAGTTTGCGGTTCCAGGTTCATGGCTGAAACCTACTTATTCTCCATCTGAATTTTTCAACCTCCTATTTTTGTTTACTGGATGTTTTTTTAGACTGTGGACCAAGAAAACTATTGTCAAAGGTAACTTTGTCATGCAGGTGTATACAAGCTGAAATCAGCCTTCTCTGTGATAGAAATACAGACTGAGTTCATTGCATCTTTCTTGCCAATGAAAGTCCAAGTTTCTGACTGACCAAGGTTTGGACAAAGGGCTCATGCCTGAAGTGAAAAATCATGCCCATAAGGAATACACACGCACAGATTTGAAACCTCATAGCCCATGATGGACCCTGGGTGCTTAAATGTGATGGAGTTACATCTCCTTTCTGCCCCGGTACGTTTCCCATTACAGCACCCTATTATACTATATGCTCCAAATTTTGTTGTCCACTTTCTTCCCATGAAAACAATACCCAGCCTTCAGATTTACATGGATTAAATATTCTTTTTCCACAGTGGTTAACTCCAAGGTGTGGGAAGTCCTGTCCACTTGTGGCTGTGACATCCTTGGGCAATGCCCTCAGAGCTCTGAAAGGCAAAAAACATCTGGAAAGTAGATGTTTCAGTGCTTTCACTTGCAATTTCTCCATACCTTTCCTTCTGTCCTGGTGTTGCTGGGTTTTGTTTGTTTGTTGCCTCTTTGTTATCATGTCTGCATTTGTTTTTTCTTCAAGGCTGAAATAGAGCAGTTCAGGAAGAGATGATCCGAGTCTTTGGGTCCAAGTCTGTGTTATGTTCTGCTTCCTAACACACAGCTGATCTGCCCAAAATTGTTTAAAAGAATCCAAATTCCACCAGTTCTTCTAAGAAACTAATGAGGAGTAAATGAGCAGCCTCTTGTACTATCTGAATAATCCTGTTATAGATTTGCCTATGGACTTCTCCACATCATCAGTCTTGCTGCGTCCATCCTCTTAGTATTAAATCAGATAAATCAAAACATCATTAAATGAAAGCTGATTATCCTGGTGGGAGAGACCCACACAGAAGTAATGAGATGCATAGCCTTGAGTGAGTTATAAACTATACATGCAGAAAAATCAAGCATATACTGAGTGTTCTCTATTCATGCTACATCCACTATATAGTCCTCTTCTCCCTGAGCGAGTTATAAACTATACATGCAGCAGAATCTGCCACATCCACTACATAGTCCTCTTCATGGCAGTTTCTTTCAGCAGACTGAAAACAAGAGCTGCCTCATAAAATAAGAATAAAATGAGAATACAAGTAGTGGTGTGTATAAGATGAAGGCTCCAATCTCCCAGCAGTTGTATATTTATGAAGCAATGTAAAACCACGTCCCAAAGCATTTTCTTCCAATGATTAACTTCTACAGTGGAAACAGAAGGTACTGAGGAACTAAAGCATTCCTGACAGTAGGATGCTGAGTCTCAGGGAACTACTCGCAAAAAGTCTACAGGATCATTGCTTGCTGCTCCACACTGGGCACTGACAAACGCATGAACCCCATGTATTACCTATCAAAATGGAACAGGTACAACTGCTACTTTTAACAAACAAGGAGAGAACCACAGACACTCCAGTTCTGTGGAATTTGCATGTCCAAAAAATAGATCAAACTATGTTTTAGATGGATTTGGCCTGATCAGACAGCTTATTCTTCATTCACTGTGGTCTTTGCTTATTTTACTGAAGTCTATGAGGAACCTTCACAACCATTGTCCAGAAAGATAAGCTATCTGCTTTGCTTTGTGCTCTGCCATGTTTCACAAACTCAAGATCTTAGCTTACTTTTTTAATTTACAGACCTTTGTAACAATTTCCTTTTATAGCTCTTAGCATGCATACGAATTTTCAATGAGACCATTATTTACAGCTTAAAATGTGGATTTTTCTTGCATGGTTTTGTGGACGATTTGATTGCTTACTTACCTAATGCCTGTTATGCTGAGTGTGTTGGTTTCATTTTTTTCCTAATGTAGCTGTCTTGTATAGCATAGGTGGCTCTGTTAACGAAACCTGTTATTAATACTGTCCAGAACTTCCTGTTGTAAGACTCTTTTTGTGCCTCTTGTAATTATCTATAATTTTCAAATTTCAACTGAGAAGGCCAGAAGGACTTCCCAGGGCATTATTAAGCAGTTACACACTTTAGATTGGTGGAGATTGTTTATTTTAATCCGGTACACTCAAATGAGCAAAAGTCATTGCTCTGGCTCACTTTGAGCTGAACTGAAATGGCAGGGATGTAGGTGGTTTCAGCCTGCCACTGTGGGGCTTGTAGGTTCCCTGTTATTCCTGCAGTGTCCTCAGTGAGATGAGAAAGAACAAGGAGCAGGCACTTATGTGTGCCATACCCCTGTAGGCTCCACTAATTGTGTGGTCTGGACCTCCCCTGCTCAGATACTTAGCTTGCCTGGAGACACCTACATGCCAAAACCCAAAAATTGATGTCTCAATCTGTGAACTGAATCCTACCCTCCCAGAAGCAGGTGAGAAGAATCCTATCTTAACTCTCTAAATGAAATAAATGTTGAAAAATCAGTAGACTCTGAGAGAAAAAATATATTTTTCTGGAAGATTTCCAGTAACATTTAGGTAGGAGAAACCATAGAAAGGCCCAGGAAGAAACCAATCATTCTGTCATCAGCAGGTAATAAATAATGGTGGAGAGGACCACCCACAGAACAATGAAGATAAAACACAATTTTGAGTAGCTCAGGGAGTGGGAACCACCCATCTGCCATCTGAATGAGGGAAAAAGACTTTTTGATCATAATACATGTACAAACAAGAGTGAGAAAAGAAAGGAGCTTTTATGTGGATACATGTAGGTGACCAAAGCTCTGCTGGTACCACTCCAGGATAACCAGAACTGGTGCACATGGCAGGATGACTATGCTGTGGTCAGCAGCATGCTGATGTAGGTATACAGATTCATAGCCAGGTCTGGCTTCTTTTGGCTGGCTCATATGGACAGAACAAGTCTGGGTCTGTGTGTAATTTCTTCATACATCCAGGTTCTTTTTTTCCATCACTGGAAGTGTTAGAATTGTTCTTTAATGGAATTTTTAGGTAGAATCATAAATAAGATCAGAATTTTCAAGTCCTGAAGCCTGGACTACCTCTACCTGCAGTGCAATTATTGAGGGATTTAAATGAGACACCAGCGATAGCACAATTCACCTAATGTGAAAGATTGAGAGAGAGTTGCATTTTTATGGTAAGAACAGTCCACTACATTTAACCTATCTCCTGTTGATTTTAAGGGGAAATTTTCCAGCGACTTTAATAATGTTCTAACTTCCTAAATAATTGAAGAGTAAATTAAATCTGTGCTAAACTGTAGCTTTACTGATTAAGTGATGTCATGTCACTGCTCGTTAATCCAAATTACACTAATTTCTCTGAGGACAGTATAAAGGAACAGAAACGCTTATCTGAAGTCTTCTGTCATGCAGTTTTGGTTATTATAGTCACTTTGCTTCAGTTTCTATTTTCAGCTTTCCCAAAGAAAAATAATATTTCCCCATTCAAATTAAGTCTATTGAGTTTGAATGAGCAGCGATACAAAGTGAAATTGGTACTGTAGAGTTCTTATAAGTGCAAGAATAATCAATCTGATTATTTAATGCCTACTCAATAACTCCATCATATGTCTTTACCTACAAAAATTAAGTAAGGAAAAGCAGTTCAGATACCACCCTGTTAAAATCATAGAATCATAGAACAGTTAGGGTTGGAAAGGACCTTAAGATCATCAAGTTCCAGCCCCCCTGCCATAAGCAGGGAAGAGAAGGCTGTGTGGAGACCACATAGCAGCCTTCCAGTATCTGAAGGGAGCCTATAGGGATGCTGGGGAGGGGCTCTTCATTAGGGACTGTAGTGACAGAACAAGGGGTAATGGGTTCAAACTTAAACAGGGGAAGTTTAGATTGTATATAANTCTGAAGGGATAGGGATGCTGGGGAGGGGCTCTTCATTAGGGACTGTAGTGACAGAACAAGGGGTAATGGGTTCAAACTTAAACAGGGGAAGTTTAGATTGTATATAAAGAAGAAATTCTTTACTGTTAGGGTGATGAGACTCTGGAATGGGTTGCCGAGGGAGATTGTGAGTGCTCCATCCCTGGTGGTATTCAAGGCCAGGTTTGAAGAAGCCTTGGGCGGCATGGTTTAGTGTGAGGTGTCCCAGCTTATGGCATCATTCCTTCTTATTCATCAGTGGTTTAATAGACCAGTTTTAGTTGTTTTGGAAATATTTATACATAGGCCAAGGGAAAAGTGAAAGACATGATGGCCATTTCTTATTATTGTGTATGCACTTGGCAGTCAAATGAATCGCATCTATAAGATCAGTATGTGCACTAACTAAATTCCATGTGGTATTCATTGCTCTTACAGCAACTGCAAAAGCTTTGACCAAGATACGGGGGTCCTTTGCCTGAGGCACAGAGAAGCATGTAACAGATGATCTGTTTGTCGAAAGACTTGTAATGAGAAAAGCTAAGAAGTAGAAGAAAACAGTCTGATATCCAGTGGGAAAAGTAATAAAACAGAGAAAACATGAAGTAAAAACTGAACCCATTGCCTAACTGCCAGTGCCCATGGTTTGGCTCCCTAGAAGCTACAGTTTGCTGGAGAAGTGTTCATTAAACACCATGACTACTTTGGGATATAGTCTGCATATTCCTAAGGAGTGAAATCCATTTCAATGTTCATCTGGTTTGATTTCAATGACTCTTTCTAAACTCGTATTGATTTTGTTTCTGTTTTCTTTAGTTCCTGTTAATTTCTTTTTTGGTTTTCCTATTTTTTGATATTTTTGGCAAAACATCAAATTATCCACTGGAGTTATATTTTTTCCTGGGATTTTATTCGTTTGTTTGGTTGATTTTGTTTTACTTTGGAGTTTTTAATTTTGGGTTTTAATTGTTAAGGTGTCATTTTCCACCTGGTAAATAGCTTTTCCCATTCTTGGATCTTTTTTGCTAACATTTTTCCTCACTCAAGTGTGAGTTTCAGGACATCGCCTTAAATTTTTGAAATCCATCTGACCTTACAGACAGAAAACCTTATTTGTAAATTCATTGCAATTTCAAATTACATTAATAAAAACTCAGAACTTGGGGGGACGTTTCTATGGGTGCTCACTTTCATGGACAACTTTGTATATCTCAGTCTGAGCTTTAACTAACTGATTGCTCCGGTGTTGTGGTTTAACCCCAACTCAGCAACTCAGCTCCGTACAGCTGCTGGTCTTCTCCTGGTGGAATGAGGGAAAGAATCGGGAGAGTAAAAGAGCAAAACTCATGGGATGAGATAAAGGCATTTTAATAGGTAAAGCAAAAGCTGCACACACAAGCAAAGCAAAACAAGGAATTTGTTCACCTCCTTCCCATAGTCAGGCAGATGTTCAGCCATCTCCAGGACAGCAGGGTTCCATCACATATAACGATTACCTGGGAAGAAAAACACCATAACGTTCCTCCCTTCCTTCTTCTTTTCCCAGCTCTATATGCTGAATAAGATGGTATAGAATATCTCTGGGATCAGTTGGGGTCTGCTCTCCCAGTTGTCTCCTCCAGTTCCTTGTACACTCTCAGCATACTCACTGGTGGAGTAGTGTGAGGATCACAAAAAGCCTTGACTCTGTGCAAGCACAGCTCAGCAGTAATGAAAACATCCCTGTGTTATCAGCACCGTTTTCAGCACAAATCCAAAACATTGTCCTGTACAAGCTACTATGAAGAAAATTAACTCTATCCCAGCAGAAATCAGCACAACCATCAAATATATTCTATATATCCAGATAAGTAAATTAAATTAATTTACCGATTAAGTCAAATGTGTCACCTCAAAATATGATTGGTCTCCTGATTGGTCTCCAAATTTGTCTGTACCTTGAAACAAAATTTTAGCTGAAGGAAGAGCATCTGAGTGGAATTTCTTTGGGTAGAACCTACAAAAAAATGAAAACACAACATAGGAATAGATTGATTTTTTTTCTTGTTACCTTCTTTATTTCTTTATTACTTTCTTTTCCAACTCTGAGATGTATTTGAAAGGGAAAAGAGACTGTATTAGGTGTTTAATGCATCCAAGGGAGACTGTTGTCTGATTAGTGCGTGAGGCTTTGTATGGTGGACAGGCACTTGGTTTCTGAACTGAGCTCAGAATGGGCCTCGACACGTGTGTTGGAACCCGATGCATTCTGTTAATACAAGCTATTTGTGCAGAAGACACATGCCTGTTTTGCAAAACTCCTGATTCACAGAAGGAAAAAAGGCGTCAGCTCTAGTCATAAATCCATCATTCCAGTAACCAGCATTCTCTCTAACTTCCTTGGAATTGTAGCACAAGGATGAGAAAAAGAAAAACACTGCAAGCCAATATTTGTTTTAAATCATTATTATCACCATGCACTCCCTTTGGCAGGGAATGATAGCCATAGAATCCATGGAGCCATGAAGCGCTCTCAAATCAAACCTGTCCAGTTCCCCACGGTGGCCTCTCTGCCAGGCAGATCACTGGTCATAGGCACCAATGGCACTAAGCTCTCAGAGGTTTTGTGTGGTTATTAAACTCACATGGTTATGAAATGGGAGCTCAGCCTCCATATCATTGTAATTTGCCATCCCGCTAGAAATGGGTGTGTGAGAAGTGGTGTAAGATTTCAGCATTTTGAGGGTCGTGGACCTCCATGCAGAATGTAATGGTAAAACATAGGCAGTGAGAAGTAGGAGCAGAATGCAATGGTAAAACATAGGCAGTGAGAAATAGGATCTGGTCTCATTCCCTGTTTCTGCCCTTGTAAAGACGTTTAGCTTTAGGTTCATTCATAAGTGAATATTAAAAAAGTCAATCTTGTTTCTGACCATGCCACAGGCTCCAAGTTTGAACATGCACAAGTCACAGGCAGGATTCTGACAACCAATCTTAGTCCTTCAAGATTCAGCATCTACACCTGAGCCGGTCACCCCAGAGTCCCTTGATTGGATGGAGAGTAGGAGGTTCCTCCAGGCAGAATTTGTCTTAATTCATTTTATTCTTAGCCACCTCCCTAAAGGCTGAATCATTTGCCTGCTGCTGTCACCTACTTCTCTCTAGTGATTAAAGAGAACAGCTAGGGTAAGCACCTCCATTTTCTTACATTTGGCAATCCCACCCATAACCTTCTGGTGTCTCTGTTCTCATTTCTCACATGTATAATGGCAGTTCTGTTCTCTCACATTTTCCCAGTCATATTTATTCACGTTGTAAATAAATATATGTAAGGAGATTCTAGGCTGATCACCTTACAAAGAGACACTAAATCTTAGATGCCTAACTAGGGTAAGTGTGCACCATTCATTATACCTTTGTAAAAAGTAGTAGGAGTTAGCTTCTAACTTCAACTATAAAGACTAATAACAGTTAATATTGTTACCTTTATTACAAGTAAGCATAGGCTTAATTATGCACAGGGACATGTATGTTTTACACTAGCCCTGAAGTCAAAGGGATAATAAGCAATAGTCCTTATCAACACCAACACCCTTTCCAAACACGTATGGATTTTTAAGGTTTAGAGCTGCAATTCCTAACTCCAGCTTCAAAATTTATTATTATTACTATTATTTCTATTATTCTGAATTACCATACGGATAAAAAAGGGAGGAGGGATGGTTTGTTTTTGAAAGTCTGTCTCTTATGTCTAGGCAAGATATTGACGTGTAGACCTAGACAGGAAATTTCATGGAATTCAAAGAAAGGATGAAAGACAGTCTCTTCCTTCTGGTATTTGAACTTGCATTTTCTGCAAGTTTGGCTATTTCTAAAGACATATTCAGAGCACTAACACGTTACTTGCAGCTGCCACTTAATTGATTAAAGACTGTGTTTAATTAAAAACTGTCACAAGAACAGAGTGATGGCAGGATGAGTTAAAATTACACTGTAGCCCACCTGAAACAATGAAGCTCAGAATATACACACTGAATCACACCACTAATTGGGAAAGCATTTTCAAGGACAGATCCAGAACCTCCCTGGAAAGATCCAAGAGAACATAATTGCCCATCTGTCAACATTACCTATGGATCCTTACCTGTGAATGCCTTTGGGTATTTTGGGAGGGAGTAGGTTGAGAGGGCAAAGTGAAAAAGCTTGTGGAAAGGCCTGGTTTATTCCTTTCACGAAAAAAAAAAACAACCCAAAAAACAATGAATGGAGATGGCAACATAGCTGAAAAGTCCATATTTGAGGTCCCCATGACTGCCTGCCCCTTAAACTCCAGGTAACTCCCCCATTGCCACATCTTCAGAAAGATACGAGCTCTCTGTGGACTTTCTCATTTAGAGGGTTTTTTGGCATCAAGTCTTTCATTGCAGCTTTGCTTTTTCATTTTTCTTTTTCTTTTTTCTTTTTCTTTCCATTTCTCTTGTCTCAGGACAGACGCTGCTGTCACTAGATCAATTACCAGCATTCATTTTGTCTTATGCTGTGACCCAATGGACTCCTTGTTCTCCTTCTGTTGACAGCTTAGAGAAGGCTCCAGCCAAACTGGCCGTTAGCTACTGACCCCTCCACAGACAACCTTATTAGGGTAATTGCAAGGCTGGAAGCAGTCGAGACTGGGGCCCAATTACACCTGTCCTTGTCCAATTCAGCCAGGGCTTAAATTACTTGGATGGGTCAAGGATGGTAGTGTGCTCAGGTGAACAAAAGCTTTCCCTCTATTCTTATGCCTCTCAGAGACAGACATTCTTAATTATGCTTGTCACTGGGACATAATAAGGCTGATTTCTTTAAATGGCATCTTTCTTCAGAAGGGAAACTGATGCGTTGTCTTACTGAACCGCCACCATCAAGTGGCCCATATATTTAGAGCAAGGTAGTGGTAGAAGCAGCTTTTGGGGTTTTCGTCTTCAGGTGGTTATAATCTAGTTTGGAATAGGGGAAAGTCAGTGTTCAGTGTGCATTATGTGCTCTTATGCATGCCAATAGTTAATGGCAGTGGAGATAGATAAAAGCTCGAAGAAGGGTTCATATTGTTTTCCTACAACAATAGTTAGGTTCTGAGTCCATTAGTTTAATTTTGTTTGAAGATGGTCATTCAAAGTGTTGAAATGGGGTATAATACTAATTTCTGGACAAACCCCCTTAAAGCCAATGATACTGAAAGATGGTCTTACCTACTTTAACTATCTTACTAAGGGACTTCATTTCCCAAATTTAGCAGAAAACACTGTCATACCAGGTACATGTCATATTTTCAGCACTTTTGGAAAGCATTTTTGTGTTTAAGTATTTCAATGCACATTTATTAATCTACATTTGAAGTCATAACACTAAGAAATCTTGGGAAATTACTGAGCTGCTTATTGATGCTTATCTGTATTAATATATATATCCTTCTAGCAAAATATCAAATTCTTTGTATTTAATGTGACAACAAATGTCAGGTTTGTGCACACAGCATGAACACATATTTTTTCTACTTACTATGCAATATTAAGAGATTATTTGTTTGGATCCATTGTACTTTACAGAGCTGGTTAAATAAAAGCGAAGTATAATATTTTGAGAATTTAGCATATATAAACTTTTGCTAGATTTGAACACAGTTATTGACACAGTTATTGCATTTTACTTGGATATTTTAATCAATATTTTATGGGATTTGTAATAAAATATGATTCTAAAACATTTTCTGATAATTTACTCATTGAGAATAAGCTTTTATTTCATACAAAAAACAGGCTTCAAAAAAACAATAATTAAACAAAAGCTGTTTACTATGCCCAATTAAAAAATGGAAAATAAAGCAAATAAAAACCACATTTCATGAAAGTTTTTTCCCTTTTTCTCCTTCTTTGGTTTTTTTGTTTTCATTTTCTTCTATCAGACATTGCCTGGTCACATGATTTTCATATATACATTGATATTACTTGCAAACTATTATTAGCAATGAAAATCACTGCAAATGGTTTATTTTAATATTCACAATTTTTCATTTCTTTGAAAAAACCAGAATAAGAATTTTCTTGCACTTTCAGGATTTCCTTATTGTATGGGAAGTGGGACAGGATAGGATAGGACAGGACAGGACACAATCCTATTATGTTCTAATCTGGATTTTGGCTAACTAATGTAGTTAAAATGGCCATCCAAGGACAGTAAAATTTATAAGTGATTCTACAAGTTTACATGCGTAATTTTACTGATGCTACTCTCATCAGGACTAAAGAGTGCAAATCTGTGAAATACAGTTTCACATTCCATCTGCTTCTTGATAAAATGAGTCATTTCTCAGGTGAAATAGTTACACACTTGTTCTCCTAGACCAGAAATTTATTAGTAGCCCTATCTCACAATGAAATCACTATCTGCAAACAGTGTGCCAAAAGCAATAGTGAAAGACCTATATTTTAACACAAATAAGACAAAATGTATCATTTCACAAGGAAAAATCCTAGCACTTGCAAGGAGACAATGAGTTTTATCCCATTTCTAGCAATCTGATTCATTTTGCTAGGTTGCATCACAGAACGCCAGGATTGCTTCCAGTTTAGTCACAGCATTCCTCTGCCTTCTGTTTGATCAGATCTGGCCTTTAGTATTAATAAGTGCTATTTTCCATGACATTGTGTGTTTTGCCTTGTGGAAATCACTTATGAAACCATCTCACATTACTAATCCAGATAATAACCTCATTTAAAACTCTAAGGTTGGAATCCAACTGCTTAAAAAAGGATACTTTGAAAGGAAGGGATTCCTCATAGTCTAAGATATGGTTTAAATTTAGGTGAAAACAATTTCCAGTTGCTACCAGGAGATAAGTATTTCATCAATTCTGATGGACTGAATAAGGTGAAATTAATCCTGCCCAGTGAAGTTAAAGCAATATCTATATCTATCTATCTATCTATCTATGAGATAGATAGATAGATAGATAGATAGATAGATAGATAGATAGATATATGTGTAACTAAACCAAACATATTAGTAGAAGTAAGGTATGAGCTCTCAGGTTCTACGTGAGTTCAAGAACTCACCTACATGGAGTACTGCTACATCAGTCCAGTTTCAGCATTAAGTTGCAATAACAGCAGTGTATATTGCCTGCTGCCTCAGGTGGAAGCTTCTTAGCTAAAAGTCCCAGTTCTACGGGCAAAAAAAGAAGAAATAATTATTATTTCTAAAAAAAAAAAAATATTATAAAAGCACATATATTTAACATTAAGAAATACAGCCTCATAAGAAACCACAGGATATTAATGATAATGGCTTTTCATTTCAGCCAAGGACTTAAATTCACTTTATAAATTCTATTTAAATGTCATCACAGTTTTGGTCAAGCCATTATGAACCACTGCAGACATTTACTTATTTCTCTCTGGAGACTTTCTAGTTTTCTCTACCTTGATACCCAGCACACACAGTGAATAATGGGATCTCTGAACACCGAGTGAAAGCAGCACAGGGAAGTGCACTTTATACATGATATCTAAGCTAAAGTGGTGAGATAGAAGACAACGATTTTGATCCTGCTAATTTCTAAGACCAAGAGAAGGAGATTTTGATTGTCTCTTTTTCCACTTCTGTTTTTAAAATTACCTAGACTTTTCCCTGTACAACCCTGGCATGTGACAGAGATCTAAACCTTTTTAATGAACAAATGATGCCCTCCATTGCAGAACTCCTCATTCAAGAAGCAGGGCATACAGTCTGCACCATCACTTTGCATATTGAAAGAGTTGTGATTCTGCATCTCCACATTGCTGCTGAAGTTTATTGTATAGTTTACACAACATAGAACATAGGTTTGGAAAAATAAGAAAGGAAATACCCGAGAATGGCTTATATATTAGGGCATATGCTGAAAACCAGGGAGTTTGTTCTGAAGCAAGCAGAGATAGTCCTGAACATTAATCTTTAATACTGCAAGTAAGTGGTCTGGCCCCTGTCTGTTAGTTTTAGAAGAGGAGGGGGAAAAGAAGGCTTTTTGAAATTATAACTCCTAATTCAGTTCATGTTTTTGCCAGTAATGTGATACACATTGTCTCTTTGAGTCTTTGATGCATCTATCAGTGTAGCATGGAGCCACCTTATACACAGACGGGAACTGGAGTGTCTGGGTCAGATCAAGAGCACATTTTGCTATGTTATAGTGTGTGTTTCAATTTGCACTGGCATAACTGAGATCAGAATCAGTCATGTGAGCATGCAAGCTAACACAACTCTGCTTCCCGTTTGAAACAGCTTTCTCAAGTGGGATTAAGGGATTAGGTTTTGTGGTTGTCTTCCAGAAGCAATGTCATGGGGTGGTTTTACTGCGGAAAGACCTGGTGTTTCGCCAGTGCAAAATGAAGTCTGCTGGCAACATGAATGCAAATTCATTGAGACAGAGGCTCAGCTCAGCTGCAACATCATAACCCTGAAGTTACAGGAGCTCTGAATCTCATGCAGCAGTAGATAGAAATTAGATGGCAACCTTGTGAAATTCCCTTCTCTCTGTACTGTCCCTCTTCCAAGATTGCTGCTCCTCAGCAAATGCATCTGAAACAGAGTATGAACAAAGTATGAAGATCTGCAAGGTGCATGTCACAATTGTGACACACAATTTGAGTTTATGATAGTATACCAGGAGGGTTAGCCAATTTTTATTTCATTTTCTATTGGATCAAATTGTGCACAAGTTCAGGAGCTGCTTCACAAACTATTCAGTTGCCTTGCTGGTAAGTCAATAAAATGGGGGGGAGGTGTATGAAGACAATGCTTGAAACTATACAGTTTCAGGCAGCTGCTATGTGTGGGTGAGAGCCACATCTCCATTACAGTCCATCGAGCCTGACCTCAATGCAAGTGAAAATAATAAACACAGCAAAGCTCTCTGAGTGTCTTTCCATTTACCAGACTGACTTCAAAAGCCAGTAGCAACAGGAGTTGCTGGTCAATGTATTTAACATGAGCTCATGTTCCAGAAGATGATTCCAATGTACAAGCTTCATCCACCTTTAGCAGTGAAATCTGCTACTGCATGGACAGCAATGTGATTAAATTTGGTCTAACATGATGATCTTTGGCCTGGGAAAGTCATTCTGTCTCTTTTCATGGCACCATTTTTTGATAGGGACAATTGTACTTTCCTGTTTTGATTTGGAGGCTAAAAACCATGAGAATCATAAAAACAGGCTGATAAGGTCTCATTTTTATCTGAGATCAACAATGCTACCCAAGGATTTCTACCTCAAAGACTACTTCAAAAACCTTGAAGTCAGCGGTTTGGTCATATGGGTTACCTGCACCAAGACTAACCATACTCACAAATCATAGCAGTCTTACATGGCTTTTTCTTTGCTCTACATATGACAGTTTTCTCTTTTCAGTGTGCCAAACAACTGCCAATATTCTCATGTAATGAGAGCAGTGACCTGTGAAGCGTTGTCTGGAAGTTCGAAGGCCAGGAAACTACACATTACTATCAGAAACCCAAACCAAAACACCAAACAAACACAAAACCAAAAGCAAACCACAAAACCAGGAGTCCAGAAGCCCAGATGCGGAGCTAAATGTCAGATAGCAAACACAGCTGGCTGTTCTCTGTTCCCCTTTTGTGTCCCTAAACTCTTCAAACCCAAATGCCAAATTTGGTCACTACAACCCTTTGGGTTCTGGTAACCAGCCCCCTCTGTTTCATAGGAGTCACTTATACACCAGTTTTGAAAAGTCATTGCCTGCATGATCATGGGGAGAGACATGCTGGGCCATGCATAAGAAGCTGGCTTATTCAGCACTGCATATGACAGACATCTAAGCATTGCAATATCCCATATTTAGCTTGCTCCCTTTCCTGCTATATTCACTTGCATGGTTATAACACAATGGTCAACACTATGTTGTGTGCCAACATGTTCTTGTGTTGGGTGTCATGTTCCTTGTGGCCAGCTGGAGGTGAAACTCCAGCTTTGCTATCTCCTCTGCTCTTAAACAAGCCACTGCAGCTACCTCTGGAGTTAGCTGTGTGTAGAATCCTGGTCTGGGTCTCATCTGCTGCCCAAATAGCCTTTTCTCTTGTCTGCAAGCAATAGATGGCTGCAGATGGGAACAGCCCATCATCCAGGTCCACTCTGCAAGTCACCAACAGGACCACAGAGGCCTGAGGAATGACTCTGCCACCCTCCTGGCAAAACAGCAGAGTGGGTTCTCATACAGAGATCATGTTCCCCATTCATATTCCCTATTCCTTGAGAGGGGACTGATGGCTCCTTACAGGCTACAGGTAAAAAAAGTAAACTGGAGATGACTAATTTCCAAGCCTATTCTGATAAAAACAAATAAAAGAGGTGCCTTGGCGGTGTATTCTGATTTTCAGTGTTCCCAGGGGGAATTTGTAGGGCAAATTTGGACTTGATGATCATAGACATCTTTTCCAACCTTGTTTATTCTATGATTCCATTTCACAGATAGAGAGAGAGCAATGATGTAGAACTTAAGGCAATAATGTTTTCCTTGTGCCATCCCTCTGCAAAGATGAGGTAGGGGCTGTTGATCAGCTGTAGCTTAGAGAGAAACACTGCCTCATTGGAGCTAAGCATGGAGTGGTTTTCAGTGTAATTCCTCCTGCATTTGATCTGACTGCTGTATTTCCCCTGCCAGAATACCTCATTATTATTAAAGAGGGAACTGAAATAAAAATCTAGCCTCTTGGTGGTAATATAAAACCCAGGCTTAACAGATTTTCTATATTCTTTCTGAAAAGTTAGAGGTTTCTGCTTGAAGACCCACCAGCACAATGCCAGTTTTATTTGAGATCATAAGTCTCGTCAGTAGTGCTCCACGATGCTCTGGACATGCATGCTGAATTGGAGCATCTGGAGAGAGGGAGAAAAACAGGGAAAGGCCATGATCACAGTTTGAAGTACATAGCATCCATACAAGTCTTTTCTCTGGTCCTGACTTCTTTATCAATGATTTTGTAAATCCAGGGTACTGGAAGCTGATTTTCTCATGGACCATGGAGGGAAGCTCCAGCTTTAGTTTGGTAATACCATTTCTTTAAAGTCACCAAAGCTACACTGAGATGGTCAGTTGAATGGCCTTGTTCAAAGGCTCCGTATGCTCAGGGGCTTTCAGGGATACCACTGCTAACCCATACCTGGAAGAAGACTGGGATCCTAAAATGAGCCTCTTTGGAAGGTGAACTGCTGAACTGCACATCCCTCCTCTCTTCCGCGGCGCGGCAGTATCAGTGCTCTGCAAGTTATTCAGTGCTTAAGAGATCTGTGCCCAATGCATGTGGTGATTTTTTCATTGACGTCTTGAGTCTATGTTACATTCATGACTCTACTTATATCTCACTACAGGAAGAAAAGTGTTTAACTGTTCTGTATAGACATAACCGTACACATCGGAGAGGACAGCTGTGAAGAACTGTGGGTTGAAGATGGTTTGTAATACTCTGAAAATTAAAGAAAAACCACAACAACCCCAAAACCTTGCCTAATGCAAATGCTGAGAGTGCTGTGACATTGCAGCTACCTGGATCCGTTTTCATGAAAGGAGGCTTCCAAGAATCTTTTGAGGAAAAAAAAAAAACCCACAACCCAGAAGTGATATTAAACACGTATAAATCAGAGTTATAATTACTGCCTGGAAACCTGTCAGATAAATTTTATAGTGAAGCTTTATGAGACTTCCCCTTTAGGCAATGTTGAGACCATGATGCTCTCTTTATAACCATTCCCTAGGCTGCTCCATGGTTTTGCTTGTGACATTCATGGGGGGTTGATATAATTCTTGCTGTCTCCTAATTAGCACTGTTCCATTATCCAACGCAGTGCATGGATCGGTTTCATTTGTTGTAGCATGTAGTATGTGACAGTTACTAGTAATTTAAAAAGCTATGATAAGTCACAAACAACATATTCCTCTTTGCAGAGTTATTACCCCCACACTGGTGGAATAAAGGGGAAAAAAGCCCACCTCCATGAAAAGGGAGATTTCACAACCACAGCAACCCCCCAGATTTTAGGCTCTTGAAGGACCACCCAATTAATCCACTCGGTGCTGCTCAGTAAATCTTTTTAATAACACAACATGATTAAGTTATTCCCTGATTTTTCATCTCCAAAGATTTACGAAAAGTTACTCAGAGACACCTGTGTGGAAAAAAAACATAACCAAATCCATCATGGTTTGATGTTTGCCCATAGGCGATTTTCTTCAGCTGAACTAATGGCACTGTGTCAGGTGAGAGCCGTATCTTCACACCACAGAACTATTTTGCCTTTGGGAACACAAGGATTATGGTTTTTTTAAGATTATTCCTAGTTGTTACCTTTGTAGCAATGGATTTATGCAACAGGTGATACTCTGAAGATGAGGAGCGATCCCACTGGAAACCACATAATGTTTAAGGAATCTCTCTCTGTTGTTGCAGTGGGGTTTTTCTTCCAGATGGATAATATTTAGTATTTGCAGATAGATCCTGTCTTCCAATGACCTCCAGAGACATTATAAGCTCTCACATATTAAACTTCAGAGTGTTTTGTAATAGATCAAGGAAGCACGCAGAAAGTGTGATTACATTTTTCTCTTGATTGCTAACTGGATGTCCTTCTGTTTCAGGATGTTGAGTGTAAGATAAAGAGAAAACCACTGCAGAGCTATCCTGGGCTTTTCTCCAGATGTTTCTCCTAATTGTGCTCCACAGCACTTTGTCTCTGGGCTTTAATGGCATAGCCACCTTTTACCCTCCGTATTGGGTATGCATTAAACCAAGTTGCCAAGCTACTTCACTTGCAAGAGCATAGCCCTGTGTCGTTCTATAATCCCCAGAGGTCCAGATAAATTTTGCCAGAATGGTAGAATAAACCAACCAATTTTTCCCCTGCTATTCTTTCATATCATCTGTGTTAGACAACCTTTGTCAAGCACAGTACTGAAGAAAAATTGAGAGAAAAGATAGCATTTAGGAGCAAGAAAAACCTCAGCATCAAACCTGGTTTAAATATTTTCAAGACCAAAACCAAGCCATGGCAAATAACAGGGGATGGATGGGTGCTGTCAGGCTGCCGTGGTCTCCCCAAGCAGACACTAATGAAAATGCCCGGCTGCATATAAGTAAGAAATAGTTGGGTTTTTTTCCCAAATATCCAGCAAAAGAGCACCAAAATGAATGCTGAAAATTCAGCAGCACTCAAATGCTGAATTGCAACCAGCTAATGGCAAAGCTACAGCGTGAAAAAAAGCCGTCTGCATCTATGGTTACAGTTTAATTGCAAGCATATACATGCAGGCATTTTCACACCTGGGTTGTTTCCCCACCCTTTCTGGGGACTAGCCCTAAACTTCTCACTGACACACATGCAAGAAGAAAACAAGTTTGTTTGCAATCTGCTCTAATGGACAAAGTCTCTAGGCAAAGCGCTGAGATCTGGCAGGCCTACAAGAATACACAAGCAGGGATTAGCCACATTGGTTTTGGCCTCCACAACTTACTCTCATATACTGAAAGAGATGACTAAATCATTAAAACTGGTGAGATAGGAGTGGAAAATGAAAGATGGGTCTGTTTGGGTCTAGCACTAAACAAGAACCAAAAGGTTATACAAAGAATGCAGAGAGGCTGTTTGATGGTTTTGGTGGTTTAACCAAAACTTAAATTGATTTTTTTCCCCCTTTTTTTTTCTTGCTATATAAACTTCAGAACTTTATTTTGGGTTAATTAGAGGTTTTCCCCACTCCTATCCTATAGGATCTTAGCAAAAGAGCAACTGTATCAGGATTTCATTAAACCCCAAAGGATGCTGCAGTGAGACCTGTATCCAAATTCTGCAGAAAAGAAAGTAACTCTGGTATTTTATACCCAGCTATGACCTCTGTGAACATTAGGCTGTCATTCAGGAAACAGCACCACATCACCCCATGCTTCCTGCTTGCATCCAGTGGACTGAATATCATGACACTGACAGATCTGTTCTTCACCTTTCACATAGCTAAAACTTGCTCTTTATCCCCAGTAAACAACGACACAGGTACCAGTACCAGTTTCCCAATGCATAAATACACTGACTCTAACCTCTGATGTCAGTGAGACTAGTTCTCAAGACTGCAAATGTCAGCTCCAAGAGAGAGCCTGTGTTCTCTAAAGGCAAGCTAAAGTGATAAGGGACAATCATGCTACAGCATACCTAATGCCAGTGGTGAGTTTGGTGCCAGACCTGTGACCCTCTGAAAACACCTCTGGTTTAGAAGGAAATACCTAAAGCTCACTTCTGCACAACAGATGCAGCTGCAGGTGATATTTTTGCTTCTCCACATCACCCCTACAGTTGCCCAGAACAGAGTTAAGAGAGAAAATTAACAAAACAGGATGAGTGGGTTTGTTATATAGCATTTTCTTAGCACTATAGTTAAACCTCCTCCCACCACGGCAGCTCTCTGTAGGAGCTCTTTTCTGATCTCGAACATCTGCTCCTCTGTCTGAAAATCAAAAGGGGGGAAGAGAAGGAATGGGGAGGGGAAAAAAATCCTGCAAACTCTAAATGTTTTGAGAGCAGCTACCCTATTCTCCTAGGAACCAAACGTCAGTGGGCTGAATAGGTCTCCTAATGGGTATGAGCACATGCCAGTGATCACAGACAATCACACTAAATTTCCCTTAGCAATATCCAACAGACCAAACTGTGATCAGTGATAACTGAGCCCTTAGGGACTCACTTGTAGCCCATTCAAAAATGCATATGCCCTCAAGGGAAGGTTTGCCTTGTTTTCCTGAGGAAATTAAATAGACTCTTTATAGAATTAGCAAAAATCAGCAGGGGTTCAGATTTCCCATAGTCTTTCATGACTTGTGGTTTAATAGCAGACTTTAAGTTAATGTATATCAGATACATGCATTTTGATTTTCCTTCCACTTACACTGAAGAAAATGCATGTATTTTACTGAGTTATTCCTGATTTCCACTTTAAGTGAGAGAACAGGAAAGGTCACATTGACCAAATACCTTTCTGAAGAAGAACCTTAAAAATTTTATATGACAGACATATAGCTCAGCAGCAAGTATATACTGTTTCACATTTTCAAAGCATTTACAGACTCAGACATAGCGGTCATTGTTTAAAAACCTTGAGTTTTTAGCCAAAAAAAAGTGCTTTGTTTGTTTTCTGGCAAAGTTTTATATCTGAAAGAGAAGAAGACCCCTTTTTCCACCAAAAATTGAAAACAATTACATAGAGAAACATCATTTTTAAAAGTGTGTAAAAAAAATATATCATCACTATGAAACTGAGAGTTCAGTTTGTTACTGCTAAGCAGTTTTAGCAGAAATATCTCCACTGGCTCTGGATATCTGTTTCCAGAGTGATTTAGCTTGGGAGAACTGAGCTTCCCATGTTTTGGACACTGCACTGTGGCAGATTGCAGAGACCAAGGAGTTCTGAAGTCTTACCTCTTCTTCCTTCTACCTAGCACATGGCATTAAAATATAACATATGTGCTTCTGGTAAAGCTCTCTCTATTGTAAAACTCTCCAGGATGATTTGATGTGCCTCTTGCACTTTGGACTCTCTTGGGTTGATGTCTCCTTTTATAAGTACCATGGTTTTGCTATTTGCTGCCTTGCTAGTGCAAACCAAACCCCTTCAGTTCAGTTACCCCATAACCAGCGTCACTCTTGAGAAGATCAAGCCATGATTTATCAGCACATCAACCTTTGTCAGCTGCCTGCTTGGGGGGCATGAGATAGTCAACAATGACAGCCTTCACAGGAAGGAGTCTCAAACAGTTGCTCTGCTTTCTAAGGCATAAATGATGTATATAACTTGAAAGAAAAGAGCAAGACATAAGATGCACTTTCTTGCCTCAGTTTCCCCAAATATACTCTTGTGAAACCTGTTGTTGCCCAAGTAAAACATCCATTTCCAGACCCCTCTCTCCAGTCTCTTTCCCATAGAGCCCCTAGAGGTTTGGTAGACTTTGCAACGGACAGATAGGAAATCCTCCCATTTTTTCCCCAACTCTTTACTAATCAGTTCACATCCCTGGACAATTTATTTTGGGTCTTTCTGAAAATGGGAGCTTTTCCCCTGAAAACTTCCAGAGTCAGGCACCCTAGAAAACTCGTCCTTTAGGAACCCACTGGTCTTTGTCTCAAACATGAAGTCACCTAGGTCTCATGCACACCCCACTGGGCAGGACACCACCTCTCAAACACATGCAGAAAACATCCCAGATTGTTACTGGTGGTAATATTCCTGCCACTTATTTTCCTGCTTTCCACATCACTGGGACGATAATTTGCCCTTTTCCTTTCAGTACCTCTCTTAGGAATACAACACCGTGGAGCAAATCACGTTCACCTGTAATATAAAGGAGACGGGATGTAGCTAATAAAGAACAAGGCAATTCAAACTTTTTTCCTGAGCCCTCAGGAGGAATACCCAGGTGTGCTGAGGAAGATATGCTTGGAAAAAAAGAAAAGAGCCATTCTGCAGTCAATCTAAAAGCACTAGGCCTCCTTTCATGAATTGATTTACCCACTGGGTGACATATTGGCAATTTTCTGTTACCTACCCAGTGATATGACTAAGTAGATGAAGCTTAAAGGCAGGTCAGATAAAAAGACTTTAATCTAACAAAGGCAGCCTGAATTTCGCATGTCAAGGAAGATGATTTAACAGGGAACAGCAGCCTAAACACGATACTGAATCAAGGTGGAGAATCCATAATTAATGTTACACTGCAGAAATGTTTACTCAAAAACAGAATGACAAAAAGGGGTAGATTTGCCTTTCCTATAAAGGCCCCCGTTCAGCAAAATACATCACTGCAGTCTTTTTTGTTAAGCACACGCTTCAATCTGGACCTGCATGAGAAGGAATGCCTTTGAATTCATCTCTTTACAGCCAGTGCAAAAAGGGTGAAAATCAGTCATGACAAGTTTTATAAGACACAGGCTGAGCGCTGCTGTAATGTGTGATGAACACACGAGGCCAGTTAGACTTGGCAGAAATGGTGTTCAGAGAATTAATTAAAGTTGTTTTCTCTGAGGAAGGAAAAGTTGGGTTTTAGGAAAAGCAGTAATATCATATGCAAGTGACATGAGAATTGTTTGAGTGTTTTCACGCCCAAGGGGTGAAATGCCTAAAAGGGTGGCTGGTCCTTGAATAATGTATTTATCTTGCAGTTACACTTTACCATTTTCCTACCAGGGTTAGTTGGATTTCCTGAACAGCAGCCCAAAATGTAACTAGACAGCACCAGGGGAAGAGGAAAGCTATATTCTGCTCCCCAAAGTGTTTTATTTGGGCTTTCCAGTCTGATGATTTCTCCCTTCTTCCTTTGAAATTAAATGTGTGTGGTTGCTGTATTCCTCGCCCTTGTGCACTGGGGGAAACAGTCACTACCTGTATCCCCTCAAATGTACAAGGACTGCTCAGCATTTTACAGCTGGTACAGCATGAAGCCACTGATGAAGACCAGTGCAGACCAGTGCCTTGGATGGCCTTAGGATGTCATGTTGCTGGATGGACACAAAACCATGTTCTCCCTATTTCCCAGGAAGCTCTGAGTTTGCTATGGACTCAGAAATGTTTAGAACTAGAAGGCTGTATAACCTGTACTTCTCTCCTCCTGTTGCTCATCCTCTTAGGCTACACACCTGTGGAGGCAGGGAGCATCTCCCACTCCTTATTGGCAATACCCTCAGCACAGCGCGACCTTCAGATTACCTCCCAATTAATAACCCTCTCAAACTGAAGCAATGCAGCCTGAAGAGACAGCAGACTTTCAGGTCAAGTACTCTGACCTGAAACTAGTGAGCACCCACACTGCAGCCAGAGGCCTGCTGGAGGCTGCTCCTTGCCTTGAGACAAAAGAAAACCCAGTAGAAATTCTGCACAAGACCCTTGATTAATTATCCTCATTACTCAATATTTTAACCCACCTTGTCAGCCCTTCCCACTCTGCCTTGCAGCAGGAATAAGATTTCCAAAGCGCCTGGAGCTAATGGCAATGGGGAAACCACACACAGACCAAAGTGCTGACAAGAGCAAAAACCCGCTTCTCTATTCAGCACCTCCAACTTCCAGAAATGCACACAAGCTCTGGCCAGCCTCCACTACGTGGGTTAAAAATCAGATCCTTCGCACTTAGCAAAGGATTTCCTCTGCTCTTTTCACTGATGGACTGGTAAGACTCATCCTTGCCACTTGAACAGAGAGGATTTGTTCTTAGCCTTTCTCCCCCTGCTATTGCACAACTGACTCCCAGAGTGATCAAGCATATTTACATGTGCTCTGCTATAAGACTCTGAGTCACACCTTGGATTTAGCTTGAAACACACCTCTTAGCTTGAAACACACCGCTAAGCAGAGGGCTCTAAGCAGAAGCATTTTGGATGGAGATCATGGATGTGAATAAGAAATATATTGTGGTTTGTAGGGGGGAGGTGAAGGGGAAATCCTTCTCTTTCTTTAGGTCTAAATACCTGAATTCCAAACATGGCTATAGTACCGAGACTCAGCGACGTGGCTTTGTGGCAACAAACAGCCCCATTTGGCTGCTCTGGGCTTTTGAGTTGATATCCTGGGTGTTCCTGGTAAATCTCACAGTTCAAATCAGCAGCTCCCAGATGGTTCCCACCCTCATCTTCCCATACTCAAGACTCTGCCACCTTCAAAAGCAGCCTGAATTTGCCTTCCAGCATGCTGCAGTGTTTGGGCAGTGGCTTCATAAAGAGATAAATGATACTTACAGTGGGGCTGAGACCCTCCAAAAAAGCATGGGGAAGGAAATATAGGGTGTAAGAACTTGCTTCAAGGTGAGGCATGCAGACATGTTCTCAATGGTTTTATACATGAAATGAATTTTATTCATTTTATGTCTTTACAATAAAGAAAAAACTTTTATATATATCTTCATACATATGTATATATAAAATATACATATATACACAGAATATACCACAGAAGTGTTAAAAGATGTTGTGGAATAAATCTTTCATGGCTGAAAAATGTCTTTCTTCATTGCCCTTAACTACAGACAAGGGTTAAGCCACTGATTTTGTGGACAACAGCCCTAGCCTTAAGGATAAAATCACATAAGCAGAGCTAAAAAAAAAGGACAGACTTCTTGGCCTACAGCTCAGTTTTGTTTTAATTGCCACCAAGTTTGCCCTCGGAGAAAATGGAGAGCTTTGGAGCTATTCTAATGGCTTTAAACTTAAACTCCGCCTCCCTCAAGAAGAATTTGATACAGCTGTTTGCTCGTTGACTGTTATTTCTAAGGTTATCAGCCAGTAAAACAACCAAATGTTTATGCTGCAACAAGCATGAGTAAACTTATCTCCTCCCTATATCCTGGGATAGGAAAATTTCACACTCTCCTGTGTAAATGTACCATACTAAATAGAAGAGTGAATTTTTTATGATCAACTTTTCATCAGAAACTTTTTTTCTGTTGCATTTCAGCTTTCGTAACTATCCTCCATACAAAAAATAATCACAAACCCCTCAAGGTCTCAAAGCCAAAATAAAATAAAGTAGAATAAAATATTTAATATTAAATATTAAATATTTAATATTAAATATTAAAATAAAATACGTAATTGTATAAGCAGAAAGTGGGAGGGAGAAGAAGAGATCTGGCTTTGCAGCAAAGCTGCTTGCCTAAAGATATAAGAACATTTTCCCAGTGAGCTCAGCATTCAAAGCCAGGCAGCCAGAACATGCTTCACAAGAGAGAACCTCCTGTGAACTCCTCACCTTGGTAAGGTAAGTCAGTGTTCACAAGGAAATACCCCACCACACCATTCCCTTTGATGTTTTCCCTCTGCAGAAGGGAAGGGTGGTCTTTTTAAAGAATTCACAATAGAGAGAGAAGGGGAAAAGGAAGCCCTTTGAAGAGAGCAGAGAGCCTCCTCTCATTTGGCTGCTGACTACAAGCCACCCCTTTTCCTTTGTGCCTTGCACAAAAGGAGGTTTGCAAGCCCACTTCCCCCTCAACCAGACAGAGTACCATACCAAGAGGAGGTGGCTTTCCAACACGCAGAACACAGAGAGGGGAAGGAACTGCATGGCTTCACACATCAACCATAAATCAAACCTCTTGAAAAAGTTCTGTGTAAAGTTTAAAGGTGCATGGGACGTGGCAGGTCTTTGTGCGTCTTCAGGATGAGCAGCAAGAGCACACGCGCAGATCCACATGCAAAATCCCATGTCTTCCTGTGTTCTCTCTTGAATAAGGATGGATTTAATCCTTCAGAGCCTGGAGCATATCAGGAAAAACCAAAACCCAGCTGAAGCTAAAACCACATAAAAGCCAATAAGAAGTGATTCCACAAGCATGCAACTGGAAAGTCAGAGGAAATGTGCATTTATCGATAACCTGGTTGTTATGACTTTTTGGCCTCTGTCTTGACAAACTGAGCCTGGTTCCCAGACCTCTGAGTCCCAGCAGCATGACCTGGGGAGGAGAGAGATAGTGAGAGAGCAAGAAATAAGGGGAAACTGAGATAAACTGGATATGCTCAAGCACTATGGTCATATGGAATTCACCTGAAGGTGCCGCTAACACTGTCTGACATGACTGCAAGTTCTCTATCATGTCAATTACAGACAGCAAATTCTTGATGATGGAAAATGCTTACATTATGCCTGTCTTTAAGATTGGGAAGATCAGAGAACTTATGGGTTAGCCAGTCTCTCCTCAGGCTCTGGAAAGGTCTGGGAGCACATCCTCTTGCCATCCCCTTCCAATCTACTGAAAGACAAGAAGTAATCAGTAGCAGTCTACACAGATCTGTCTAGGGCAAATCATGGCTAACTAACCTGACTGACTTCTGTAATTAAACGACTGGCTGCAACAACACGGGAAGAGCAGCAGGTATTGCATATCTTAAATACAATAAGGATTTTGTCACCTGCAGCGTAATTTAAGATGTCCCTGCTAATTGCATGGAGGTTGGACTAGATGACCTTTGAAGGTCCCTTTCAACTCAAACTATTCTATGATTCTGTGTTTATCATTAGGATGCTGAAGGACTAAACTGTTATACAAGTTGAAAATTGGTTGTCATAATTAGCTCAACGTCCATTTATCACATGGTAGCAAGCACATTACAACTAGCTGGTAACTTGAACAGCAGATCTTCAAGTCAGGCAGGTTTTTAGAAACTTAAAGATTGGGGCTGCAGAGACCTTCTGAAGTGCAAAAAAGAGAATGGTAGTTTCTTTGCCTTGGGTGAATAACCTTATGGACCAGTAAAGTTAGGGACAGGTTGAACAACAGTGGATACCAAATTGAATGTGAGACAGCAATGAATATAACTTACGTTTTGCTGGGTTACATTTGGAGGAGTGACTGACCAGCAGGTTATGGAAATTACTATCCCCCTCTGTGCAGCAGTATAGAGGCTGCACTTGAAATATTGCACCCAGTTCAAGAAAGATGTTGAAAAACTGAGTAAGACTCATCAGAAAGCTAGCAAGATATTTAAGTGCCTCTATCACTTAACTTACAAGGAGGGGTTATAGGCGTTTTATCTAGACTGTCCATACGATGGAGAGTTGTAAAAAGCCAATCTCATTTTGTTAGTGTTAGGTGTCAAAGCAGGGAGTCATGTCCACAGGTTGTAACTTGGAAGGTCCAGGTTGGTCACTGGGAAGAGCTTCTCTAGGAAAGCAGCCCCACACTAAACTGGGCCACTCAGAGAGGCTGTGAAATCTCCATCCCTGGGGCTTTCAAGCCCACAGTTGGCCTGCTTTGATGTTCGAAATGAGCCTTCTTCAGGCTGGAGGCTGAACTGCAGACCTCAAGCCATCCCCTTCAACCAGCACTTCTGTAATCCCCGAGGCCTTCAATTCCATTAGCAGCAAAGAATTCAGATTTGTTTCTGTTGCTAGGCAAAAAAAATATAGGCAAACTGTACACAGGCCTCTTGTTTAAGCACTTCACAAATTGTCTCTTAGACAGTTTAGGGTTTTACCACAATCAGGATCATTTCTTGTATTTGCTAATCAGTCCAACCATTGACATTTGAAAGCACATCCAACTGGCTAGACGTGGCTTTTGTGGCTAGAGATTTGGACAAGAGTGTAGGAGATGAGCCTGCCAACAGCCTCATGTGTGGATGCCTTTTTCACATGGCAAGTCTCATGCTCACAGCAACAGCTGAGATGCTCTGGGTGTCTAGACAGCACCTCCACTGTTCTTGTAGCATTCATGGTAGCTTGTCTCAGCATGAGGAAGAGAAAGGGGGTGGGGGAAAGAAAGTTTATGCAGATGAAAGTGCTTCCAAGTCAACACTGATTAATTTTGAAAACAGGCAGGTACTCGTGGGCGACTTGCAGCAGAAAGCCTGCTGAATGGCGTGTGCCTCTGCACGCAAGGGCAATAAGAGATCTTCATGCCATCCTCTCAGACCATTCCCTACTTATATGAGCCAATGGACAAGGCATCCATCATGCACCAAATGCATCACCTGGCCCATGTTTGGCCACACCAGAAATGCATCTCCTGTTCCCATGAATCACATTTTATACCTTTATGGCCAGGAGAATGAGCAGCTAGACACCAAGCAGCCAGATAATAACTGGTCTGGAGAAAAGAGCTAGTCAACAGAAGACATCCTCAGCTCCCAACCACTATCCAGAGCAGAGTAATGGAAAGGAGAAGATTTGAAAAAGCATGGAGGCCCCAGTGGAGGAATGATAACATGCTTTATCCCTCATTGCAGCTATGTTGACTAATGGACATCAGGCAAATTAGGAGTTGTCTGTTTTATAACGGCTTTCTAAAAACATGCCTAGAGCAACGGATGAGTTATTTCTCTTTTCTTTTACTTTTTTTTCTCTATTTTTCCTTCCCCCCCCCCTTTTTTCTAACTGAAACACCTATCAAGCTACATCAATCTTTGTACTAGAGCAAATATGCAGATGGAAGACATATCAGCTGTAATACTTACTATAAAATAAAGGCTGAATGTGAAATATGGTTCTCTCTTCTTCCAAAATAATCTACAGCAAATCATGCTCTGTATCAAAAAATGATTAAGCAACAACATTTAGACTTAGAAAAGGTTCCTCCTTTCTTCTTTTCTCTCTCTCTTCCTCATCATTAGCTGTGATTTTTTGGTTTTCACTCACAGTTCAAACAAAATTTGGATAAGCAAACAGCTTTTGGTTCCAAACACTTGACCTTCAGAAGTGTAGCTACATCCCCTTTCATCGACACAAAAAAAGAAAGAAAAAATAATCCTCTCCTACTGGTATTACATTATCTCACACATAAAGTCATTGAAAAGGTTGTCTTCAGAGAATATAATACCAAGTTATGAGATATTTTTGGCACAAGGACAAGGTAAGATATTGCCAGACAAAGAAAACACTTACTTATAATTCAGTTAACGGCTGGCAAAGTTATACCCTTCTGCTACTAATTAATTTTCCATATTTCCAGCCAAACAAATGCAGAAGACTCTATAATCACCCAGGACAGCAATCTGCAAAGTGTTAAAACACCATTAAGCCAAACACTAGTCTCACCCTGGCTGCTGCATTTGTCATCAGTGACAGAGGCTGAGTTTGGATCTGAGTAGAAGGGAAAGGATTGCCTGAGATGGAAACTACAAGACCTGGTGCTGGTCTTTAGGATGTGTGTTTGTTTGCTGGAGTACAGCTGGGACCCAGCCAACTCCAGAGGGACCAGAACTTGTCAGCAAGTAGGAGATGTGATTTACATGAGCATACAGCCACCTGCACTTGCTTTCACACAAAGCACATGCTCACATCTAGGAAGCGTCTCTCCAGTGGGAGAAGGGACATGACTGTGCTGGAAGGAAACCACCTGCATCAAGTAATGGTTTGGTGTTATTTACTTGACCTCCCCAGAGCAACAAGGAGAATAAAGCAACAGATTTAAGGTCTTTGGGCCACACTGCATTTCCTGGTCTTTTCCTAACTCAGGCAGCAGTCGAGCACTAAATGAAGGATTAATTCTCCAATTAAATTCATTTTTGTCATAGTTTACTCCAGATTGTGAGACTACTTATTACCCTTTTATATAAGACTCACTCCACTGTGGAAATGGACTGGTGATCGAGTCTATTGGATATTTTGCGTCAATTCTGTAGGAGAGGCTGATGTTTGAGGGCTGGCACGGACTGCATGCACTATCATAAAGCAAGGGGAGGTATGGCTGAGGACAGCTTACTTGCCTTAAGTCAACCCCAAAACATTTCCTATGAGGTTTTTGGCAAAAGTAGAACTAAAAATTATCTCATTCTCAAGCAAAGAAAATATTTCAGGTCCTTTTCAAGTTTTTTTCCTAAAATCACAGTGGCAGAAATTACAAACCAGATGTTTTAGAACTAATTTTTGTCTTTAATGACCTTTTGGGTTTTTTTTAAAGTAAGTTTGGATTTGTAGGGAATAATTTTTGTGTTGGTTCATGTAATTGTTTGGTTTCTGTTGACGTGCATCTCTGCCTTCTTCAGGAAACAATGGTTGCTTTTAGTACACAAAAGCTTTTGCCTTCAGAAATAAAGATGTGGGTTGCAGAATTTAGTCAGAAAGAACTTTGCCTATGTGGGCTTAGTGATACACAGAGCAAATTCTCTCCCCAAAAAGTAACGTTACATTTCTGATAGAGGGTTAAACATATTTTTAAGTGAACAGTTAATGGACTTGAACACTAATGGGCATGGCCTGTGAAGAGCACTGGAACTTTGTAAAGGGAAATCATTTTTTGTAGAGAAGTTTTCAATATTTTAATATTAAATTTCTGTTTAATTTAAGATAAACTCCCCATGTTTATCCTGACAAAGCAATTGATCCTGTCTTCTTGGACAGCTAGGCAGGCAGGCATGGAAGCTCAGGGAAGAAGTGACTAATGGTGTTCTGGCCTCTTTCTGTCTCCTTTCCCACCCAGCAGGAAACATCAAAACGTTTGACCAAAAATGTTTTAACATTTTCAGGTTCCTGATTCCCTGCCGGCAACAGTCCTGATGTGCTGATGTGCCTCCCAGGAGCTGGTTCCCATTGGACCACAGCATCGTGCAAATCTAGTTTCCAGTGGAAATCTCATCATTAGGGGTTAATTGTACTCTACTTGGAGTTTGTCACACCTGAATCAAAACCTGATCCATCCCAGCAAAAATGTTTGAATTACTATGAATCAGCTTTTTCAACTGGGAAAATAAATAAACATTCCACTGTGGAGTTTTCAGCCAGCTTTACTGAAAACTGACCTTAAAATAGATTGTTGTGTCTTTCTACCTGGAAAATTTGGCAGATATTAATGGAATACGTGACAGATAGTGGTTTGTATTTCCAAAAGTGGTTGGTAATCTTGGTCTAAGATAAAAACTTGGACTAGATGAAAACATTACAGAAACTGTCTGAAAACAGGAAAAGAACTAGGAAAATAAAAGCAGAACAAAATTTCTGAAACCCATGAGTTACTTGTTAAGAGAGGCATTTCTTCTGCATGCAGCCTTAACCATATTCTCTCTAAATGAGAAGTCATACTATTAACAACACAGATTTTGCACTGATTTTTTACAGGAGCTACCCATTACCTGAAGACTTGTTCACATGAGTGCAAAGCCTGTGATCCTCAGAGCCACAGAATGTTTCAAGTAGTTATTTTTGGATGTTCAACTGCAGATACCCTGAAGGGACTTGATTTCCTGAGAAGGTGCTCAGCATTTAAGAAAATTAGATTCCTTTGAGATGCTGAAGACTTGGCTTTACCCTTTCCACCCTGAACTGTAGCTATCAGAATGCATGGAAAGTGGTAGGTAATTGGACAAAACTGAATAGGGTACCTAAAGCCACGCAAAAATTACTAAACCTTTTTCTTTCCAACTCCAAACTCCTAACGGGCTGAATCATAGCTGAAGAGTGTTAACCCTCAAGACCACCTTTAGCGGGAAATCCGAATCCCCAGTGATTAGTACCTGATCTGTGGGTTTGCACAGTGAACGCATGAGACTGAATGGCTTCTTGGCAGAGTTTTGCTTTCTCAAGGGTGGACCAGGAAGTCAGCCTGATGAGGGGTGCAAGATTTCATCCTGTAAAACATCTTCCTGGCTGTGACTACCAGCATCTCTGGGCTTATTAAACAAAATCCTCAATGATTCAGTCTGTTCTAGTCCTGGGTGCTCACTGTGTCTGCAAAAGAATGTCAGAAATGCTGCTTGGAGCAAACTGGCACTTGTAACAATACAGGTATTCACTGGGGCATCACACAGCAACAGAACCCTGGCATGGGGATGATCATTTCTGCTTCTCAACTCACCGAATGCAAACCTATCCAGGCCATGACGTTTTGAAAGCTCTGTCTCATTCCACATCTCTTACCAAGATTTATGACAATTAGCTGCCGAATCCATAATTAGCAAGTGGTAACAGATCAGCAGATATATCCAGTTCTGGTGACACCCCTGACAGATTGACGTCTACTCCCCAAAATCCCTGCAAGGCTTCGTGTTTTCCCTGTGACCACTCTCAAACAGAGTTTTGGCAAGGTTGTCTCAGTGGGGAGGAGAGGGAGGGCTGGGGAGGAACAAGTTCTCACAAGCATGACAGGACCCATGCATAACCATTTGGCTTTGCAATTAAAAACATGTTCTGTCTTCCTCTGCGTCACCAAGGAGAGCGTATAAGTAACAGTTGCTCTGCAAAGTGCTTTGAATTCAAACAAGCCATAAGGTTTGGGTTTCTATGCTCGGGGTTTCGTTTGCTGAGAGAAAGGTTTTGGTTATTTTTTCCCTTCTGAAAAAAGAATTTCAGGTTCCTTTGGGGTAAGGAGAGAGAAAGGGGAGGTAGGAGAAGTAAGAGTTGTAGTTGTATTTGCACAGGGCCTGATGTTCAGACACTCCGCAGTGAACATAGGGGTCAAGGAGAGGCGGGTGAACTCCATCTACACTTTCCAAAAATCAAAGGATTTATAGTTGTTTAACTGCTGGCTAAACAGAATCCAAAGTCCTCCTTCTGTGTCAGCTTCAAATGGTATCTTCACTCTTTCTAGGCAAAGTATCCCAGATTCCTGACCCAGGTTTTTTCCAACATCAACCCTTAATTTTAGGTTTCTAGAGGGATGATGGGGATGGACTCTTCATTAGGGACTGTAGTGGCAGGACAAGGGGTAACAGGTTCAAACTTAAACAGGGGAAGTTTAGATAGGATATAAGGAAGAAATTCTTTACTGCTAGGGTGGTGAGGCACTGGAATGGGTTGACCAAGGAAGTTGTGAGTGCTCCATCCCTGGCAGTGTTCAAGGGCAGGTTGGACAAAGCCTTGGGTGGCATGGTTTAGTGTGGGGTGTCCCTGCTTATGGCAAGGGGGTTGGAACTGGATGATCTTAAGGTCCTTTCCAACCCTAACTATTCTATGATTCTGNCCCTGGCAGTAGGGCAGGTTGGACAAAGCCTTGGGTGGCATGGTTTAGTGTGGGGTGTCCCTGCTTATGGCAAGGGGGTTGGAACTGGATGATCTTAAGGTCCTTTCCAACCCTAACTATTCTATGATTCTGTGATTCTATCTCAATGTATCCCTTATTGGCAGATGCTAACTGCATACATGTTTCTTCTTTGTGGCCATAGCTTTAAGCACTTATATTTCTCAAGCCCTACTGGGCATAACATTTAAGACCAGCAAAGCACTGTATTTATGCAGTGCATTGCTAGGGAAAAAATAAGATATGAATGTAGGGGTTAGGTTAGGTCTTGTATACAAGGTTAATCAGGGAGTATGTGGCTGAGCCCATATCCCCTGAATTTCAACCTAGCTGGCTGTCATTGCCTGACTGACAAGAACCATGTTCAGATCATTTTCTGTGAATTTGTAACAGAAAAACAGCTGCTTATTGCATTGATTGTATTGGAAGCCTGATTTGCCTGTAATTGCTCTGACTCAATACGCCATTCTTGTCTGCATGACAAAATGATTGATGCACAGTATGAATCAAGACCGGTGTTGCTTCCTTTAATGACACTTTTTGTTTTGTTTTCTCATTTACAAACATAACTGTTGCACGATGACAGCTATTTGCACAAGAGGCAACTTCATAAACCTCTTGCAGTGGCACGGGGGACATATTGGTGCTTCAGACTGGTACCTGGCAAGATTCATCTGTGGCTGCAAGATGGCCTGAGAAAGAAATATACAAGTTAATGATTTTTTAGTTGGAGGGGTATGTTTTATGTTAACGTAGCTGCTGGAGGAAGAGATCTTGGGAACTTGCCAAACAATGATTTTTTTTGGCAGAACTAAGACAGACAAAAGCCTCTGCCCAAGAGTAGTTGCAGTTCCACTGCTTGCCAAGCTGTGTTGGAGGAGCTCAGTGGAGAATCCTAATTCACATTTTACTGATGTAGATAAATAAATAGGACAGATAGAAAGATAGCACAAGAGGAAAAGAAGAGAAGAAAAAACCACAAACAGGAAAAAAAGAGCAAACCCTTACTCTTTCATCAAGTGGAAAACAATCTTTTTTTTTCTATTTGTTTTTGTTTCATTTTCTGCTCTCTTGTGCTATTGTAAACCACATGAGGCTTGGATAGTCCTTCACCATGGCTGTGCCTCATTTCTTAAGTGTGCCAGGGCCAGGACTGGTTTGTATTCCCAATGCCAAATGGTACAGGCAAGCTTCTTTACTCCTCTCTGGAGAAGATTCTTCTTGAGTATGGTCTAAAACCAAGTCAGACAATTAGGTGGCAATTCAGCAGTGAGGACAATTGTCCAGCAGTGCTTGATCTGAGTGTGTGGCCTTCATTTGTGTGGAAGCACAAAGGTCTAAACCTATATGTCAGCACCAAAAAAGCCTGCACATGCTTTTTGATCTTACCATACGCCTTCAGGATGCTCTGAATATGCCAGCAATCACTGCGTTTATCCAACAGCAATGTGAGTCTAGATGAACATCCATGGAGGTATTTAGGGGTGCATTTGTGTTCAAAGGAACCCGATCTCAGTGCTTTTGGACCCCTTGGCCCCACTCACCTTCTGAACACTTTGAAAATTCTGGGTCGCTGTCATCACTGTTTCTGTAAGGAAAAAAACCAATTTGTCTAAATACTTTTGCAGATCTGGGACTTGAGAGCCCAACTTGAGCTGTTCCATTTGACAGCCTTGTCCTTGCTTCTGGTTAGAGACTAATCTAGAAAAAGAAACTGGTTTCATGGCTCTTTATAAATAACAAGTGAAAAAAAAATCACATTCTGTAACAGAAAGTCTATATCTCAAAGCTAAGACATCATGTAATTCAGTAATAAGTTGTCCAGGCAACCTCTTCATGGTCTGTAGCTTCTTACGGTCTGTTGCAAGCTCTATGTTTTCTAGTGATGAAGCTTTTCTCATCCATGTTCTTCCTTTGCTTTTATACATATTTATTGCCTTATCATAGTCAAACCTGAACAAAATAACCCCCCCAAAATACAATTTTTCTATTTTGCAAAGAATTTTATTTTACAGAAACAACCACTGGTTTGTTAAAGGAGTTGTTTGCAAGATGACTAGATTAGATTAATTAGTTTGTAAAGTACTTTGAAGATTAAGAACACTATATAAGTGTTAAGTATTATTGTTATTATAATAGATAGAGAAGGTAGATAGCTAGATAGGTAAAGAGATACAGCAGTCAGATAACAATAATTATAATACTTAGCATTTCTATAGGGCTTTACATCTTTTGAGTGTTTTACAAACATTAACTAATTAATAGAGTTAAGCAGACAGATAGTAGATAAAATAATAGGTAGATTGATAGATAGGAACAGATTTTGCCTTTGGATATATGAATAGTAAAGTCAATGGAAGTTGCATCCCATTGATGAGGGCAGGATTTGGTCCATAGACAAATTTAAAGGCAAATTAGCTAGTTTTTCAAGTGTTGGGTTGGGTTTTTTCCACAGATTGTCTTCCCAATGAGTAGATTCACTGTGGGAACAGAAAGTATAGTGGAATGTTGAAATGAACGTATCAAACCTGTCAAACTTTACAATGACATATTATGGAATTAAAGCATATTGTTAAGATTAGTCACTTAAGAGTGTCAGTGACTCAGCTTTGCCACATCTGAAATGATACATCATGCCTCTAGGAAGCACCTTCCTCTTGCTGGATGAAATGGCATTATCCGCTTGCTCATGTACATTCTGATTCTTCACGCCTTGATGAAAGTGCAGAAGTATGATCTACTGTCTGAGAAAAAAACAGGAATTAGAGGCAGAAGTAAGGCTATTTTATTTTAACTAAATAAATCTGATATTGATTAAAATAAAGATGAAAAGTTACATAAAGATGCAGAGAATGGATAAGACACTTGTTTCCCTTGAAGTTCTCTCTTCTTGAACACTGATGTTTCCAGAACAACTGAGCCCCAAAGCTGTACAGATGTGCAGGACACTAACTGCTGCTTTTTGAAATGAGGTTCAAGTCCTGGGTTCCTCTATGATCCATTGAGGGGTCCTAAAGCTTCTGATACCTCTGTGGTACATAAAGGAGGGGAGGAAGAGAGACCTCAACTGGAGTGAATACATTTAGAATACAGTTGCATTGATGTCATTCTGCACTTGAGTTAACTTTTCTGAGGGCTTGTAGTAATGACTCCATTGACTGGCTGATGCACCAATGATGCTGTTTCATCTGGGGCAGTATCATCACACAGTGTTGCCCTCTGCTATTAGTTTGGGACTTTCAGATGCTCTGAATTGTCTCCCATGGATGCAATTGGTATTTTACTTCTGCAAAACTTTTCTGCCACTGGGTATATGCAGAATAATCTCAAGTCTTTAGGGCAATCAGAACCACAGACCATAAATAGATCTCAATGAAATAGTAAAACACAGGAGAAGAAGCCATCTTAATTCTTGACAGCTATGGTGTAGAAACCTACATCTGAGCTTGACATTGTAGGCTTCCTTAAACAGCCAACAGAACATGAAGCACTTAAAAGATAAGTTTCATCTGCTTTGTATTTATGTTTACATTAGGATGAGATGAACTGCTGCCTAGAAAGTCTTGTTTCTTTCCATTGACTGCCAGGGAAGCCCAGATGACTATCTCAGACGAGGCTAACTCTGTTGCAGATACTTTAAGTGCAATGAGACAAAACCCGTTGTGATGGGTTGACCTTGGTTGGCTGCCAACTGACCATCAAACTGCTCTGTCACTCTCCTTTCTCAATAGGACAGGGGGAGAAAATAGACTGAAAAACTTGGGTCAGGATAAGGACAAGGACATCACTTACCAATTATAGTCATGGACAAAACAGATTCGACTTAGTGAAATTATTTAAATTTATCTCTAATAAATTAGAGTAGGATAATGAGAAATAACAACAGAACTACAACCACCTGCCCCCCTTCTTTCCAGATTCAGCTTCATTCCCACAGCTCTTCTATCTCCTACCTCAAAGTGACACAGGGGGAAGCAAAGCAGGGTATGGTATCTCCTGACGTACATTCCTTCATGAACTTCTCCAGTGTGAGCCCTTCTCATGGGCTGTAGATCTTCACTCACTGCTCCAGCATGGATCCTTTTCACAGGGTACCTTCCTTTAGGAATGGACTGCTCATGTGTAGATCCCACAGAAGTTTACTTGAAAATTTGCTCCTGCATGGGCTCCTTTCCTTGGGCTGTAGGTCCTGCCAGTTGCTTTCTCCAGCATGAGTTCTCCATAGGCTTCACCTTTCTCCAGGACACATCCACCTGCATGGGGTCCTCAATGAGCTGCAGATGGATATCTGCTCCACTGTTATAACCTCCATGGGCTACAAGGGCACAACCTGTGTCTTCTCAATGGGTTATAAGGGAAATCTCTATTTTGGCAGGTGGAGTACCTTCTCTCCTCCTTCTTCACTGACCTTGGTGTCTGCAGAGTTGTCTTTCTCATATTTTCCCCCTTTTTTTCTCCCACCTTTCATACAGCATATTATTACCCTTTCTTAAATATGTTATTGCAAAGGTGATATCAATGTCACTGACGGGCATAACCACCAGCAGGAACTGGCTCTGTCCAACATGGGGGCAGCTTCTGGTGTCCTCATGGCAGGCTCCCCTGCATTCCCCCTGCTACTAAAACCTTGAAACCTAAACCCAGTAAATCCACATTAAATGTTTCTCTTCCCTCTTCATCTGCAAGATCTAGGTAGTGGATTCCCCTAAGCACATCTGCCAAAGCAGTCTCACAAGGATTTATACTGAGGTTTCTTGGAAATTAGTGGGAAGGTCATTGGCCAAAAGGGAAGAGATGAGTCCACATGCTGGTCTTTATCACTTTTACAGAGATAACAACACCAGTGTGTACCTGCTCTTCTCTGGTGGGTGTGAAACAGAGGTACACCATGTTTAGAGGCCAGAAAGATGTGAGATCAAGAATATATCTTATCTGCCTCCTTATCCTTTATCCCTGACAAAGCCCCTATACAATGAAGTTAGCAACAACATACATTTCCTTTCAGTAGCACAATCTAGCAGTGGTGGGAAAGTTACTATTACAAAGCAAAAGCAGAAGGCAATAAGCCATCCATCTAACTCAGCCAAAAAAGGCAACATTCAAATATTGTACAGAACAAATACACCATTCATCAACAGAATAACTCTTTGATCATCTAAAGAAGCATAAAAAACTAAGCAGGCAAGCAAGAGCAAGAAATAATGGCAATGCCCTTCTTTTACTAAGGATGGACAGCATACACCTTGGTAATTAAAACTCATAGCTTTCTTCTCAAGGAACTTGAACACAAGTCTTAAGTTACGGGTGAATATTCACAGCGCAAGGTTTCAAGACAAACCTGTCTGAAGTTCTCTTGTTGGAGCAGTTTTATTTGTATGCCATATTTCATTATTTCCCGTGTCATGAGGAGAATGACTTTCTAGTTTAGTGGTTAGTGTGTTCACCTGGAAGAGGAAGTCCTCAGTTCCTGTGCCTGCTTCTAGTAATGTTTGTGTATTTTTCATTTAAGTATTCATTGATGTGGATAATGGAAGCCAGGCCTCTGCTCCCAAATGAAAGACTATACCACTAAGGTACAGAGTCATTTGCATAGGCTTGCCATCTTCCTGTTCCCATGAATATTTAATTAACCTATGCAAAGTGAAAGGGTTTCAATATGAGGAGCTGAGAAAGCCCTGCCCTAGAATATTCTTTATCCTAGTGGTTAGAGCAGTTAGGGAAGTGGAGAGACAAGTTCAAATCGCCTTAAGCAGAGAGGGAACTGAACCTGGATCTTCCAGAGCTTGGTGGGTATTCACAACAATGCTATTGATGAGAAAAAGTAACATCTCTGCTTCCTTTTCTTGCCTCAGCTAATGGGATGCCCTGCCAAAATGATTATCATCCTGAAAGATCACTGAGTGTGACTGATACAATCTTTATTAGAAAATGAATGATTTCATGATGAACTTTGACAGAAATGGAGTAAATGATGTGACAACAAAATGGCTTACCACAAGGGAGCATACTCACACCTGCGTTATTTGTGATCTGCACAAACCATCTACCTATCTGTAATGACAATAAAAAATAAAGGTTGTCAAAATTCAGGCCTGTAATTCAAGGGCCTGGCCCAAACAAAGCCATGCCAACATCAACATTCCGCCAGATTGCAGAATATCAGATGAAGAATGGGTGAAATATCCCCATAGATATGATGCTACTAAGTCTCTTCTCTAAAGTCCAAGGCCCAAGAAACAGAACATACCAGTCCCAAGAGACGTGACTCAGAATTCAGATTGCTTGGAACTGACATTGGACTACTTGTTTTTCCTCAGGGCACAGATAGAAAAGACAAAGTCTAAGGTTAACCTATAGCACAAATTACTGAAGAAACATATGAATACCAAACTGAAGGTCAGCTCTGCAATGCTGTGAACCATGGCACTTGCATTCTGTTATCTGGTAGATAAATATTTATCTTACAAGTCAGAAAGCACTGATACATCAGTACCTATGAAGAAGTTAGATATCCTGTGGAATGAAAGTGGCTGATATTTTTATGCATGCCTTAAGCCAGCTGAGGGAAGCAACCTGGATCTCCTAGCTGGGATCACCTGACTGGGGAGTGGATGAAAACAAACAGAGTGGAAGAAAAACCCCAAGCAAAACAAAGACAAAAACAAAGACAAAAAACCCACCGAACTAATAAAAATACCCCCAAAGAACAAAAAAAGAAAAAAATCCACCCAAAAAACCAACCAGACAAAACCAAACAAAAATATAAACAAAACAAAACAAACTCCACAAGCAACAAAAAAAAAAGCCCCACAAAACCAGGAAGACAAGAGAGGAGGAAAGAAGAAATAGAAGAAACAAGTTTTGAAGCATGCCATTAAATGCCCAAAGTCACTCCACTGGTAAGATTCAATTAGTAATATGCTTGTTCCTAATTCCAGCAAATGTCAGATAGTTCTGACTAATAAACTTCTATTTCCTGCTAGTTTCCATTATTAAGAAAACAATTACCCACATCATTTTCCACTCTTCCTTCAATTTAAGATCACTCTGAAATTGAAAAAGAAAAAAACAAAACCTACACTAAATTTTGATAATTTTCTATGAGTATGCTGCTCTGTATCTATTCAATAATCTGAATGAATATCACTTTAGACTGATGTCAACCCAGCATCAATGCACAAGGCTCTCAGGTGGCTGCAACTCACTCTCTCAGCTCAGGAGATCCTTAGGTTAGAATATCTTCATGTCCAGTCATCCTGTAACATGAAGACAGGTTAAATGCAGAACAGTGCAAAAAAAGAAACCCTGCAGACAGACCCATCTTTGTCAATCCCAGCCCAAACTTTCCTGAGGTATTTTACAGCAGGCATTCTCGGAGTGCAAGCATGGACTTGCACAAGTGCGGATCCTGTCTGTTTAGATTATGAGCTCTCTGGGGCAATGACTTTCTCTTCCTATGTATGTATCTACTTCATAGCACCAGTCCTGCCATAATAGTGCTAATGGTAACAGTAACAATAGCAATAATAATAATAGAAATAATAATAAATTCATCCAGGATGCTGCATAGAAGAGCTGAAGGGCAGCAGGTGTGTTGGGTAAGTAATAGAATACATCAAAATCCTATGCAGGGAGCACATGAGCATGTGATATCAAAGACACTACCTACAAAATTAATTTGCCAGTGACACTGCCTTGCCTGCCATCCTTGGGCGTTGTGAGAATTAATTAATGCTTGCAAATCGCCTTGAGAACTTCAGAGGGAAGACGTTTTATGTATGCAAAGCCCTGCTGCCTTTCCCTGGTGTCTGCTGCACACCTGTGCCCATTGCATCATGTGCCTCCTCTGTCTGGTCACAGAGTGCTGGCTGCGTACATATGGCTTCAGTATGATTGATGGTTGGATGCGGGTGCCGACACATGGAGCTCTCCCCCGTCAGCGAGAAGCTTGCCCACACATGTCCGTGCACCATCAGCCTCTTTCCTCCGGCGCAGTTGACAGGTTTCCCAAAACAGTGATTACCTTTGCCCAGAAACAAACCTCCATCCTGACACCATTCCTAGCTGGCATCTTGTAGGATGAGGCCTCTTTTGTAGGGGTCTGTTTCCTACCTCCCAGAGCTCTCAAGAAACCCCATTCCTTCACATTTGTAAACAAGAGGCTAACGTGAAAGTGCAAGGGGAGAGTGGAGTGCACTTCTTATTTATGATCCCTATTAGAAATAATTGCAGCTGTGCAAGATGTCCAGTTTGTACCACAAAGGTCACCACATCCCCCTAGGGAACGATGGCAGAGCTGGAGGTGCTAGCAAGAACAAGATGAGGCTTCTCCACCTTCAAAGTGGCCAACTCTAATCTTGGAGGACCTGAGCATGCCTGGAGGCTGTGGCAGCTGCCCTGAAGGTTTCATTTTGTCTACAACCCCAGTGCTGAGCAGACTCGGACTTGCCAAATTCTTCTATTGAAAATGAGTCCTGCTTACAGCAAATAATTATTTGCAATGAAGCAAGGTGCTTCTTTAAATGCCTTTTTCTTCTCTTTATATATTTAATATATTGTCTCAAAGTATTAGGAACACTTGTTTGAGTGGAAGTTTATTAATGTACATATTTAGGCTCAATTTCCAAGTCAACCTAGAAACCCCTGTCACAGTAAACCAGCTATGCCTACATCTGCCTCAAAAGAAGGGGTGGAAGACTGCTGTTTACAAACACTGCTCCTTGCTCATGACAATAGAGATATGCCATAGCTCTATATGGGCTGGAAAACATTATCCTTCTGTTGCCAGGTGATTTTAAGCAGCAAACATTGGCAGTTATCTCCCTTGCCCTGTTCCAGGTGCACTCAGCAATGCACTTCAATGCATGGAGGGGAGGGAAAAAATGAGCAGAAGAATATGTTGGAAGGGGCCAAGGCTCCTTTCATCTTCCACCAACCCCATTCCTATGCTTGAGTAAGAAATAGTGAAATCACCCTATAGACCTCCAGCCTTTCTCAGCACTGTAAAGAAGTGAAACCCAGAATTCATCACTGCTGAATCTGAAGCACCCAGATTCATACATTCAGACTCTATTATAAGCCTAATATGAGATGCATTATGTTGCCCTTAGTCTCAGGTTTTGTTCATGGAGCACTGTGTATGAGGGCTGATGTCAGCATAAGGCTACAAGAAGAACCAGAAATTATCTCTGAGTGCTGCACACAAATTTCTCCCAGCCCATAACAAAAGACATCCACTTGGGAACCCTTTCTTTGACCGAAGCCTTCATACGCATGTCATCTTCTCATAAGAATCAAATTGGTTTTGATAATCAAAGATTTCATATGGTCACACTGATGAGGGAACTGATCTGTGACTATTTCCTTTAATGGTTGTTTTCAGTCAAGTCCTTTCAAAGTTAGTGTAGAAGCCTGAAGTAGAGTAAGCAGGTTTTGGCTTCTTCTATCACTGCTGAAGATTTGTCTTTTCTGAGTAGTGTGCCCTAACTTTGTGTGAAATGAGAAATAAACTAATTTCCTATTTTCCAGAAATCAAAATATTTCTTTTGGATCTGCTGATTTTCAGATGAAAGGTCTCTTTTTTTCCCCCTGCAGAAAAGCTCACATTTGCAGAAACCTTCAATTCCCATTAAGCAACGATCCTGAAGGATAATTAGAATTTAATTTCTCTGACCAGCATCCTCAGAGGCATTCAGATGCCTTCTGCTTCACCAGTCCTGTTTCACACAAACAGAAGTAATAATCTTTTCCTGGTTTATCCAGATGCTGAAAAGCTGAGTCCTTTTAAAACTGTGCTGAGCTTCTACAGTGGTTAGTCATGGCCCTAAAGGGAGAACCATTAGCAATCTCCCTTTGGCTTTCCCTTCCAACCCCATCTCCTCCTTTTCCTTGCTTTGCATGGGTGCTCAGGTTCTGCCTCCTCTGAAGAGCTTCAGCTGAGCCCATTCCATACCCACAGGCAACTAATAAAGGTCAATCTCAGATATAATGAAAGGGGACAATGAGTTTGCTCTGGCCACTCCTAGTTTCCCCCACTGCTTCTCACAAGCTCTGCAGGTTCTTCTGGTTCCACCACCAGGCCTAATGTTAGGGGGAGGCTGTTCCCACCACCATCCCCAGCTGTTCTTCAATAGTCACGTCCTTTGAAGATGTGCATAGTTATCATGTTATTTCAAAATACCAAAGGTCACATTACCTTTCCTTTTCCCTTCCTGCTAGAAAGCAAGGGCAGCAGCAATTACTGAGTAAACAAGAAGGAACGGGTTTGCAGAGTGCTGCAGTGAAGCTCTAAGGGACCAGACTGGCCTGTTACAGCCAGAACTTCCTTTTTTACCCAGCTCATCATGCGAATTGAGCCCCGTGGGCAGCAAAGTGGCCCTAGCACAAAGCCTTTTCCTTACTGTGCTTGCCCTTTTGTCACAGGATGTCTGGTTAGATATCCAGAAAAGGGCATTCATGAGGCAATAAAACACTCACATTTCCCTGCATCTGTTACCCAAAATTCTGTGCTGGAGTGATGGAATTGATTTTCAGCCATCAGCTTAAACCCTAGGAAGCACTGCAAATCACACATTTGAGATTGTGGGGAATAAACATAAAGGTAAACCACAGACCACCCCAAATTCTTGATGACCCTCTCTGCCAAAACAGAAAGTAGAGCTGCCTCAGATTCCTCCTTTTCCACCCTACTATGCAACAAGTCTTCTACTTACTCTTTCTGTTATTCCTATGAGGCATGTTGGCCCTGAAGGACAAGAGCTGCAGTTCTTCTCAGTAATTGCATCATGTAAATAGTAGATATACCTCTCTCCCTCCATCTCACCTACCTACAAGCTGGGTAGAGTTGGGCCCTTAAGAAACACTCTTATGGAACTTCTGAAAAGCAGGTATTCTGACGCAGAGAAAGTCCATTAACACTAATGAAGATAAAGAATTTCACAGGAAGATAATTGTTTGCCTAGCAGCTGAATTTATTTTCATTCTCAAGTTGTAATTAAAGGAAAAGTTGCAGGTTTAAAATGCAATCTGCTTTTCCCTCCTTTTTTTCTTGCCTAATAAGCAGAGCAAGAAGTTGATTCATTTCTATCTGCAAGGTAAAAACGTATCGTTTTACCCACACCTGAGCTGAGCACATGAATTTTACTGAAATGAGTGAAAGAGAGATAAACAGCTGGAGAAACCTGAGGAAAAAGAAGACAGTGAGAAAAAAAAATTCCCATTTACCAGAATCTTGCATGTCTGGGGGAAAAAGAGAAAATCAAAATGGGACTTTCCCACTGAAATGTCAGTGTGAGGAGTCAGCCATTGACAAGCAAGATTATATCATGAGATGCTGGCCAGTGAAGACTCTTTTACCAAAAGCATGGAAGACTGAGCAAGTTCCATGAACCCAGATGTTGGTGTTATGATTTACTGTTTGTATGTGTGTAATGCTTAGTAGATGTAAATTCAGTAGTCTAGGAGTCACATCAAATTTAAGCATGCCAAAAACCAAAACTGGTTTCAGATTCCTGACAGCTGCACAAAAGAACAAAGAAACACAGAACAAAAAGGAAGTGTCTGCTCCAGAACATTTGCAATCAAAGCAGAAGACAGGTAAGTATAAGAAGTGATTCCTTCTGGATACAGAAAGGGCAGGAAAAGGAATGGACAGGCTAATCAAGGGTAATGGTCAGTTGTGTCATGAGAACAGCACATAAACCATGTCAAGTTCTTGTATATGTCTCTACTGCAGGAACAGGTTTTGCTAAATGAGGAGAAGGAACTCTATGCTGTATCGAAATCAGAGAGATCCATTTGATAGGGACAAAATTACAGCCAGATGAACAAGTTTCCAGGCATATAAAATAACGTGCATCTCTGCAATGATTTGCCCTGATATGACAAGCTTTTCTTTTAATTTTGGATCAGTTGAATTCAGCTTAAAAGAAATAAGTTTTGGTTTTCTTTTAAAATAAACAACAATATTCAAGCACAGATACCAGAACGTATTGAGGTATACAAACTAAATGGGGATAGATGTCAGAATCTGGGCCTCACATTCACTCTAAATAGCTATTCATGAAAATAAATGTCAGTCTCTTGCAGGACTGCAAAGGCTGACCTCCTGGATCAACCTTCTAGTTCATATAGAATGCAAACTTTTCTCTCTTGGTGACTAGGTTCAAATGTGCCAGAAGAAATGATAGTCACTTGAAGGAAAGAGAAGAGAACCTATCCATCCTTGCTATTGTTGAATACCTATTCTTAACTTAGCTAACTAAAGATAGGTTTAGATTTTTAAGGAAGAAACGTATCCTTCCTTTCCTTCCTCCAGCTTCCTGGAAAAGTCTCCAACTACTTCTTGGAATCTCACTAAATTTTCAGGATTAAAGTAGCCTGTGAGCATATCACATGAGCCAGTCAGGAACATGCAGTTATTTGATGTTGCAAATGCAACTGCACAAACACACAGATCATCAATTACCTAAAGCACTCCGATGATTGACCCCAAAGCTGAACATTTTATGTGTTCCTTTCTCTACCTAGAGACCCCAAAGCCTGAAATTGTTTGGACACAGGTTCAACTTTTGATATCAGGAATTCTTTACAGGTTGTGAACCTCAGGAGGAATGAATAGGTTGGTTTTCTGAATGTGAACCAGTCAGACCTTTACCAAGCATGTTAAGTAAGTATATGCTTAATATAAACTGATGAGTAATTTCAATGATTAAACTCAAGTTTATTATCAAAACAGCATTCTGATAATGATTTATTATTTTTCAGAAATATTTTTCTAGGAAACAGCTTTTGCTATAAGGATTACCTTTTCCTCCTTCCTACCAAATACTTCAGCTATTTTCTGTTTCTCTTTCTGTGCTTTCAGTTCATCCACATTGAGCAGCAATTTTTGGCACATCAAGCACATTAGATAATTATATGTCAGTTGAGAAACTCTCAGCTTCTTGTCACTAGTCTATAAAGCTCCCTGTAATGTTGTAATACAGTATCACTGATATCTCAATGAGATAACATGTTAAGTGTCTACTGGCTATATAATTTGAACCAAAAGTTAACAAAGAGAACTGATCTTTCGGTAAACATACAGTATATTTTTGTCATCTCTTCCTGATAGTGGTTGTGATAAGCAGATTTAAATGTGGTGTTATCCTCTGATTGCTTTTGCAGTGTACTTGCAAGACAGGGAACTCCTTCATAATTCCTCGGATGGTTGAGAGGAATTTCCCAAGTACCTGCAGATCAAAGATTGTTCCCTGTAAATAGTGATGGTTGCAGATATTACAAATCCATCCAGATATTTTATTCTTCCTCATTCTAAAAACCCTTTCACTGCCCAATATGGGATCCCATTAGGTGGGAAGAACAATTTTAATCAAGAATAGCATGGAAACCTCAGATTTCTCATTTGGGACCAGATTGTGAATGAGGGGTAGATGACAGAGGTCTATGAAATCAAAGAGGCATGGAAATTGAGAGCAATTGTTCTCTGTCTCTTCCAAAACAAGAGCAAGGGGACATTAAATGAAACATGGAGGAGACGGGTTCAAAACAAACAAAGGGAAATGATTCTTCATACAATGTATAATTAAGCTGTGGAACTCCTTGCCACAGGATGTTGTGGATGCTGTAAATTTACATGGGTTCAAAAAGGACTGGACAAGTTCATGAAAGAAATTCTTCAAGAGCTATTAAATACAAAGACATTACCTCTGGCTCCGGAAGGCGCTGACATGCAAATCTCAAGATGTTGGGAGAGTTCTCTGAGGAAGTCTCACTTTGCTGTTTTACTTTTCCTCAAGCATGTATTCATTGTTGGCCCCTGTCAGGAAGAGGTAAATGTGTTATGTGGATCACTGTATGGTTGGTACAACCCTTTTTATGTCCTTAGAGCTGTCTTATTCAAGGAGCAGAGCAAGCGGTGTCCAGTGGTAGACGTACAATTCACTTCTTAATGCTCTTTATCTGGCATAGAACAGTAATTTGAAAATGGGTGTATTGCTAAATACTTTTATTTTGAGGCACTGTAGCTGCCTGGAAGGTACAGAAAATTGAAGCCTGCTGGCTGCTTCTGACAGAGTAGGGTACAGTGGCCTCTCAGGGGCATCTCTCCTCCTTGTGCTCCAGTGCAAAACATGAGTAGGCTTGTGCCAAGAAGAAGGGTGCCTCTCTCAGCTCTCTACCTCTCTGGGCAAACGGGCTGTCCAAACAACCACCCCAGTCCTAAATATGTAGTGATTCAGCAGTAGAAATACACATCATTTGGGATACTTGGCTACATGAAAATTGGCTGGGAAATCCCCCAAGTTTTTATTCCTGTTACTTCTCGCACTTTGCAAGCCTGCCCTAACTAGAAGTTTGCCTGGTAACGATAAAAAAAAGTGAGGAAAAGTCAGGAAAAAGTTACTCCATCGTGCAGAACACTGCCTGATGTCCTACCTAATAACCCCTCTGTTTGAACAAGCCTTGGAGGGAAAATATCCCCCCTTCACTCCTACCAATTCCTAGCAGCAGGGTTTGAGGAGGGTTAATGCAGGGAACAAGTCCTGTCCTGCACCCAAGTACTCCTTCATCTGCATAGGCTAAACACCTTGTTAGCCAACCCCTTGGTCCCGCAGGCTTACCCATTTCTGTAGGCTAAATTAACACTTAGGTGGTGGGGAGCCAGAGAGCTACTGCAAAATTAAGTATGGCTGAGTGATGTACACCCCTCTCCCGTGGGACCTAACAGCTGAAGAGGAAGCTTAGCTGCAGGCCCATTGCAGGTATCCCAGATTGGTCACCCCAGAAGTATGGAGGCACACAAAAATGGAAATCTTCACTGCAGGGTTTAACCTGGGGTTTCAAAAGCCATTCCCCTCCCTTCCCAGCACCCCCTGAAAAGCCTTTTGGGCAAGGAAGGCAACTCTTCAGGCTCCACAGGTATTATTATTTGGAGGCCTGTTTTGTATTTGAGTTGGCTGCTCCTTGGGTTCACCTAGGTATTTTAGTGCATGCATGCCTGGGTGTATATTGAATGTGCCTAATAGCTGCAGTAGGTGGAGACGGAGGAAGCTGAGCTCCAAATGATGGGAACTACTGGAGGGAGTTGTCTTGCCACTGGCATGCTGTCAGCATGCCAATAAATAAGAAAGTAGAGATGATCAGAGGCAGCTATCTAAACAAAATAGGGTGAAAACTCCCAGCCTGCGCAGCAATCAGGCATAGGAAATTCATTCAGTGGCCATCCAGCTTCTTCCCATGGTTCAGGCCTGGTGTTCTGTGAAACATGAAACAGACAGAAAATATCCTTCTGCCCCAAAAATGTCCCTGCGGCTCCTGTCCTTTCTGTCATAACATTCCTGCTGCCAAACACCACTCAGAAGATTTTCAGTGGGAAACATGAAATGAGAAGTGATTCAAAGGCATCACAAGCTCTTTGCATGTAGTTTTGCAAGCCACTGAGCAGCACTATGCCAATTCTGGACAGACAGAGTTGCTTCTTACAGTGCCGCAAATCACTGACAAATTCGTTGATGAATAGCACTCTCTATTTTATCCTTGTATAGGCACAAACTTGGATCTTGATGTCAGTGAGGAAATCAGCAACCAGGGGCAGAAAGATATAGAAATCATTCAGTTATCTTCTCAGCGAAGCCTGCATGGGCAGGTAGTCTCAATAGCCAGCTGATTAAATGCATAACTGGTCTAGGAATTATCCCAGTTCAAAGCCACAGTATTCCTAATAGGCAGTGATGGAGGTGATTCTAGGTATTTCACCTCTTGAGAAAATAGTAAAGCTGAAATGCAGAGATTACTCTGCTCATCAGTGTCTTCTGTGCTCCACCTTTGCATAAAATGTCTAAATAAGACAGAATTTCTCTGCATTTTAGATTTTAATCCATTCAAGTGGAAGACACAGACCTCTTCCAGTTAAGTCTGGGAAGATCTGAAATAAAGCCTCTAAGATACCAAGTGAGTGTTTCAAGGGGCTGTTGGAGATACAGTTCATAGACTGTCAAGCAGGCCGTGAAACCTGAATAAAAGATGGTATCTGCCTGTAATCTTGAGTTGGGCACCTGGCTTCCTAAGAAGGAAGGAGCACAATGCCTCACACCTATCCTTGGCTTTCCTGCCACCAAACTGGGCTTTTACCTTCTGCTATTACATGCTAAACCCTTTTGGAAGTGAAGTGCTTGATGCCCCCACGTATTAAATAAGAAGCTTACTTGCCTAAATTAGGCAACCCAGTATCAACAAAGCTCCTAAGAATCAGAAGCTTCTAAATTCAGTGCTGTAAATCCTTCTGTAGATGTGGTTCTTTGATATCACAAATGACAGAAGAACTAGAATAGATTATAATAGAAAAGAATAGGAGCTTTAATCCTTATTCATTGGTATCCAGGATCTTTAATATCTACAGCCTCTCTGAATCAGGTTAGTTTATTTAACACAACTCAGATACACTTGATCTGCTAAAGCTGGCAGCTGCCTTGTTCCTCAGGCATGCTGTTTGTCATCTTTTACACATGAGAGCTCTGCCGTCTGTCTGTCTCTGTCCCTCCCTTCAAAGAGCTGGTATTCAGCTCTTCCCAGGTACTAGTTGAATTAGACACATTCAGTGTTCCCTTCCCTTAAATATATTAAATATGCCAAATCGTGTACCATAAACACAGTCATAAGACTTCTGTGTTCAACTACAAACCCCCAAAGCTATGTGCCAATGACAGATATTCTGTAAATAAACCAGGCTTTGCCTGGTCAACTGGAGGTATTTGCAGACTCATCAAGAAGCAGCTGAGATTTATGCTCAATAATGATTTTGCAAAACACAAATCAAATAAAGAGCTCAGCAACAAACCCCACCAAAAGAATCTTCAGCTTCATCAGATTTCAACAAAAACTTAAAGCTCTTCAGTGATTTATGGGGATAGGAAAAATAGCTTGTATTGTATATTTGAAGACAACTTTAGTTGGACATTCTGGGTATGTATAACCATAATCACCCTATGTTTAGAAATATGACAATAGATTAAGTGGAGTATTGAGAAAGGCTATGTGAATGATGAGAAAGATGGTCTGCTTCAAAGGAGGAGACAAAAGGGTGGTCCAAGGCTCAAAGGAGAGAGTGTCCACACTAAGATGATGCAGCTCTGATGAGGAACAGACTAGAGCTGACATCAATGTGGTCACAGTGTTTTCAGGAACTCGGATCATACCACTGCAGTCCAACACACTATCATACACATATATCAAGTTATTTCTCAGGTGTCTTTGGTGCTACATCAATATAACATGTCTGAACATAGCCTGTTGACTTCAAAATGCTCAGCAACAGAAGATTATAGGGGTTGGACTTGTCTTATAAAAATATAGAGATAAGCAAAGGAGAGTAAGAAAAGCTCTCTGAGCTAAAGGCTAAAAGCTAAAGCTAAAGCTCTGGCTCTCACCAGAGTTAGTGGCTGTGATTGCAATCAAGATCTATGCCACTTTAGATATGTAAGGGTAACAACAACAACAACAAAAAACCAAAACAAGAGCACATGAGTTCTGAGATGATCATCTGGTGAAAGGTATTAGTGTTACAACTACCTGTGACGCTTTGTGAGCTAGAAAATGCTGCAACACACACAGATGTGCTGTGTGTCCTATTTACTCTAGAACAGTAAATACTCCACCAGAATGGTGTGTTGAGTTCACTGTATCACCTTTGAGCAGAGGTTGTATGGGTGAACTTCTTTTTGTGCCAAGGGATGTCAGGAATGTGAGGGGGTTTAAACATAAACTATGCCTTTCTAGGATTTATACTTAGGAGATATTTGTGAACACAGAGTCAATGAGGGCAGACAGTTTCCACGCTAGTGTTTAGTTCTCAGGCCCATGTCCAGTATCTCACAAACTCAGCAAGATCTCCAGGCATTTGTTTTACCCAGCAACATCGTATGTATTGGCTGCTGGGTGTGCCTAACCTGAAGATAAATATTCCCTCAGAGAAGTTCCATCTGTACGAGCGTGACTACCTTGAATCTGCCCTCACCCAGGTCTTCCTGAGGACCCATCTCAAGGGCTTTCATACTTAAACTTTCCTAGACTCTGTGTCTCTCTGTTGCACTAATGGTGGAAAGGTTTGCCTGGACCTTTCTTTCCATTCCTGGACCTCAGGAAAGAAGCAGTTAGCAGGACAGTGTGCAGGGACTGTCTGTATTGGAGGAATGTTTCTCTCACCCATGCCCTGAGGAACAGCTTTCACCTCCAAGTGGAATCAGGCTCTAACCCAACTAAATAAATGTGTTCAAGCTTAAACTGTCTCCCAGCATAGGTGAAGGTGTTTCTTTTTTCCTTCATGGATGATAAAGAACTTCAGATTAGAGCTTGGGTAGCTTGTCTATATAAAGGACCTAAGCTAACACCAAAAGTATTCTATCCCATGAAATCTGAACATGTAACTTAACTCAGAAGCTGACAGCATTTTTTTTTTACAGGTTGTTTTTACTGTTAAGTTACAGATGTTCAGGTTTGCTGAGAAGAGTAGAAGTTTCTTTCCTGTAGCAGTGAAAGAGCTGAAGGTTTTCATTAACAGAATAAAGTTTAGTATTGCAGAAACTTAAATAATGCCAAAATAACACTAGAACGCTTTTTTGCTCACTTTAAAACTATCATTTACATTATTCCAAGAGATTATTTTGTTATGAAAGGCTGTGCTTCTCCTCCCCGACAACTGTTCAGTTTGGGGTAAATCTAGTGTGAGTGCCTAAGAGCCAGGGAGCAATACTGATTAGAAATGCATTATTTTATACTCTTTATTGCCCCAAAAAAAAAAGCCCTGCATGCATAAAGCAAGAAGCTTAAATAATGAGAACAAATAGCTTCTCAAAATTATTTTGATCTTAACCAAAAAACTAATGTGACATCCGTAAGAGACCCACTTTTTCAGCCACCTCCCTTTTAAAAACCTCAGTATTCACTAAAAGAGATTTTTTCAATTCTGCGCACTTTAACCTGCTTCTTTAAGTGTGTACACAGTGTACACGTTCTTTTTTTCCCCTAATGTTCAAAATTAAGCCCCCCTGTAAGCCTTCCATGCCGAAGTTTATAACCTCAGCCTACAAGTCCAGTGCAGAAAGATCTACAGCCTCCAGGCAGAGTGAGGAAGCTCTTTAAAGATGAATCATTTTCATAAATGAGTGCAGAGGGAGGTCAAGCCAGGGGACACAGAAGGTTACATGTGTGGCTGAGATAAGGCCTCATTCATCCACTTCTTACTGTCAGGTCTTGATGGGTGAACATTGCCTTGAGCTCCCATAAAACATGTTGTTTGCAGAAAACTTGCAGGTGGTTCATAAAAAAGTCCAAACTGTTACCAAGAAATTTATCTCTCAAGTGCTGGATCTGTTTATAATAGAAGTGAAGGATCTCATAGAGAAATTAAGTATCAGAGACTGACTTATATTGGCTTGCCAGACTGAAAAACCCAACCTGCTTTCCGAATGCTGCACTAAAAATGTCAAAGCGGTTGTATTGATGACATCTTGACAAGATACTGTACAGGACTGCTAAAAATACAACAACAACAACAAAAGAATGTTGCCTGTTTATGGAAGACTTGTCCCTGGGGAAGGGATGTGGGTATTTAAGAGATTTTTATGGAGGAAATTCAATCAGTTCTCACTGCAATATTTGTTTTTAGAGAGTGTCAATCTTTTATTACAGTGGTACCCATTTGAAATCCTGCTTTTAAAAGAATGTTGTTGTTTCTCCCTCTGTTTCAAAGCAGATATTCCGATAAAGCTGGGTTGCATTGGAGGGGAGAAGAGGTGAGGGTTAAATTGAATGTAGGAGGTGTCATATGGTGGACAGTTTGATGCTATTGTGAACATTTATTCACTTAAGGCTGGATTTGAGACCTCTTGAAGTCAATGAAGCCTCTTTATTGACTTCACTAGACTTTTAGCTCCAAAGAATTGTACAGAGACCTCCAGCTGGTTTCACATAAACTACTCTAGAGCCATCAAATACTAGCAGCTTTCAACAGGTACCATCCTGAAAAGCGTTCACATTCATGATCAAAAGGCCCTATGTCTATTGCATTATAGTCCCTCATACTCCCCTGTCTCCTCCACACAAAATGCAAAGTGAAGTTTTCTGTATTCTCCTCAACTTGCTCTCCCATGCTTTCGTATTCATAGATTTTTACGGCCTGAAGGAGCCATTATGATAATCTGGTGTGACCTCTTGAAATCAATGTATCAATGGGACTGCACCAACATTATGGAGAGCAGTATTTGGCCTCTAGACATCCTGCCACACAGAGACAACACAGAATGAATTAAAATGGGATAGGGCATTCATTATGAATTATTTGCTTTGGGGGTTATACATCCAACATTCATCCACACTTGGTCTTTTTTAGTAGAGTCAAAAGAAGAAAAATAGTTTCTCCAGTAGGTCTCTGCATAAGTCATTTGTGCACACCTAAGTTCCTGTTGTTACAGTTATTGGGCAGAGCACGTCAGAACCCCAGAGTTTTAGTTAACGTTTTCTTGGTCATTTCTTTCTCACCAACTTCTCTTCCCACTAGAAACCCAGCCATCTGCAATGGTGCTACTACTGGTAGCAGGGAGCACACAGTGCAGGCCTGATGTCCCTTCCTCATGGAGTTGCTCAGGCTGACTCGTGCACCTCTCAGGGCTTCCCCATGGATATCTGTAACATCTCCTCACAAGAAGGATGAGCACTTGGGTGTTGGGCTGTAATAATCCCATACTGCCTGTTTCCAAGGGTGGTCTCATCTAACTCAGATCCCTTTAACAACACAACCTCAAAGTACCTCATCACATCACAGAGACTGAAATTGGACTGGGGCAGGGTCATTTCCAGGAGGTGGTTGTAATGACAGCAAAAAAAAAAAGCCTTGTGTAATCAAAAGCATGAGAATCCAAGGCATATAGGAAGCCTTGGTCCATCAGGTCCATTATCCAGCCCTAGGACAACATATGTGGTTTTAACAGAAGCATATCCACTTTGACAAGCTAGAGCCGCTTTCACTCTAAGAAAGCCCCAATAACAATCACAGGGCCTTAAATACAAGGTAACTGCTTCTTAATTAAGGGAAATCTAATGAGAATTGCTAGTAAACAAACATCAGCTGATTATAGGTTGACATCTCTCTACAGATTACTGAGTAATTGCACTTCTCTGACCCAAAAGGAATTTTGATGGAACTTGCAACAAGGCTTAGAAGACAGAGATAATTAGGTCTTTATTTTCCACAGCTTTTCAGTTGTTGGAGAATTTTTTAGACTTTTTTTCCCCCCATTTCCATGCATACAGAAATTATCAGAGACTGGATCATCCCTCACACATCAAGTCCTGCTTAGAGAGACAATAACTTCTCTGGTTCCCCTCAGCTACCCAGCTTCCTTCAGCTGTTGCCAAGCTTTCATTATCTACACCTTCAAAACTCTAACAGGAGTAAAAGAACTCTCCTCATCTGTTCACAGGTCCTCCCTTGCAGAAACTGCCCATCATAAGCTCTGAAAGAAGTATTATTCTATAAATAACATTTCCCATCCCTAATCTACCATGTAGGAAGTGAAACTTTGCTAAACTATATTCTCCATTTATAGCTAGAGTAAAACCCATCAGGGTTTTAAGGGCCATCAGTCCTCATGCAACAACACTGGTTAATTTTTTGTTTTCATTATACAACTTCCTATCAGAAAAAGCTGATTTGTCAAAATCAAGATATTTCTTGGGAGCCAGTCAACTGTGATAATATTCCTTTTGGCAATGCTTCAAAAAAAATCCAAGATGAAAAGAAATATTTAGTTTGACCTTCACTCTTTGCTTTGTTTGGATTTTTTTGCTTTATTTGAGGGCTTTTTCTTTGTTTTGACCTTTAATATTAAAATTTTGCAAGTATCCTTCATTGCTTTGAAGGACCGTACCCAATAGTACCAGATGTTTGATGCACCTTGTGATTTCTGACAATGTGCAGGCATTATCAGGATAAAGCACTTTGCAGCAGGAGAGTAAAGTAGCAAGGAATTCAAGAGGACTTCCAACCTGACCCTTTGCTCTGATATAACATCAAATATTTCTAGATCATCCTTGACAGATATGTATCCAACCTGCTTTAAAAACCCTCCAGAGGTAAAGAGCAATGATCCTGCAGACCATCAAGGTTGTGTTGTTCCAGTCCACAGAGTTAGAAGGATTTTACTATAACTAACCTAAAACTCTTCCCATTGCAAATTAATCTCATTTCTTCTTGTCCTACCAGTGGTGGACATAGAGAACAATTAATCACTGTTCTCTTTTAAAAAACATATTATATGTTTGAAGACTCCTATCATGCCTCCCCTCCTTCACTGATTTCCTAGACTAAACAAACTCAATTCCTTCAACTTTTCATTATAGGTCATGTTTTCTTAAACCTCTTTCCCTTCATGTTACTCTCCTCTGGATCCTTTCCAAATGGTTTGTTACTCTTTTTAAAGTGTGGTGGTCAGGACTACATACCTCAGGCCAGCTGAGTCCCCACCTGTGCCAAGATGTTCAGGTTAATGACCTCCCTTTTGATAAGTGTGTTTCTGTGTTTTTATATTTCTCTTAAAACAGTTTAGACTTTCAATTCCATGAAACATCACAACTTCTAAAGAACAAAATAAATCTGGAGATGCTGGAATTTCACACACAATGGGAGTAATTTCTTCTGCCAGGTTCCACTGTGTAAGAAAAATTCCTGAAATTGGAAACTGGGATACACAGTACTTAAGAGAACTGGAATCCACACAGTTGAAGTTTTTATCTTTCATATGCAGGGCTTTTTGCCTGTTGACTTCATATTGTTTTAAGAAGGATGTCTCTATCTATAGTTTTTTGATGCTGAAAGCCAAGAAGGGAAAATGACCCTCAAGATGGGTATGATCCAATGTGAATGGCATGGCTGCAAAGATGAGTTCCTGCATTGTGTTAGGGTCAGACCAGAAAAGGAGCCATCCAATCATTAGGTCACATCATGGGACATCCTCTTCCCTCAGGTACTCTGTTATGAAGATGACATGCACAGTCTGAGGAGTTAAACAGCTCAAATCAAATTTGGGAATAATCCTTAGTAACCTATTCAGCTTAAAATGACCATGGAGTTATGTGTTAGAGTCTATACATTGGCTTAGCAGAGAGACTCTGAAGTCCAATGGTTTCTTCTACTATCAGAGGGAATTAATAACCTGAAGAAGCAGTTTGTGTCCAAAACACACTCAAGTTGAAAATCAGTGCAAAACTAGACTCTCTTTGGCTTTGACCTTAGGCTCAACATAAGTGCTTATTCGTTACCCTGAGATCTGGAGGTTTGGACCCTGCCCTCAGTTCTGCTTTAGAGGCTGACTGTTGGGTGATTATGAATAAATCACTTCCCTCTGCCTCAGTGATCCATCTGCAAAATGTAGTTACCATGTTCTTCCTCCAGGTAGTCCTCCAGACTACCTCATAGAATTCTTTAAAGAGGAAGTAGATACTCTTATTGTTACTTAGAAAGGGGGGAAAAGGGAAAACAGCACTATAAAACATGATAGCAGACTTTCATAGAGAATAGTGTCTCCCTCAATGAAATGAAATTTAATGTGTCTGAGACAGAATGGAAAAATATGGAACATGAGGTTCTTGCTCTCCTAAAAGTCTGCAATAAATGAGACTTTGACATGAGTATTTAAACATAATAAAAATATCCGTCTGACTGGAAAGATTCCAGAATTTTTCTGAAATATTTTTATTAATATCATTTCCTTTGCAATAGCCAGAGGAATTGCTCCTCCATTAACACTTTGAGCTCAGAAACCTCTAGTGCCAGTCCCTGCTTGGCTATAAGCAAAACTGGGGCTGAGTACTGTTTATATTGAGCCTTGCATTTTAGGGTGTTATTGTCTCCATCACTCACTCAGCAGCGATCAAAATAGTTCTATCCCTTCATAGAAGATTAACTAAAACTGAAGGGTCTTCTGTAAGAAAAGGCCAAAGAATATTTCATCCCATACATTACAGGTATTTTAACATAGTACATTTAAAATTCGGTGAGGTCCAACCCTATATTCCTAAAGAAACAGATTTTTTTTCCTTGATTCCAAGGAACAAATGGCCAGACCCACCATATCCTTCACCTATCACTGTCCTTTATGTCACTTCACTGTTTATTTTAAAGGCACCTTCTAACTCAAACCTCAGAGCCTGGCTCCTTCCTCTCCCTTATTTTGCATTTGATTTTATCTTCAGAAACAGTCAATCCCCTTTGTCTCCTTTTGTGTCTTTGTTTTGGTACTTACAGACTTTAGTGATAAATATCATGCCTATACATTTGTGACAGTGCTAGTCTCTGTGGTGTCTTCCACCACCCACACTAGCTTGTGTGACCTTTTCGTTCTATTACATGCCAAAAGTCCCTTCCTAGTACACATGTTTTCAACTAGATTTCCACTTTTGCCTTCTGTCTCCTTTTATTGCTGTGCATACTCAAGACCTACCTACAACAGAGCACACAAGACCATTTCAATCATGTCATCCTAATAGATATGCTTTAACCCTTTATATATCCTTCTCTCCCTATACCAAACTTTGCTTACATCTTCATTTAATCTGTGAAGAATGAAACAAGGTGACATAGGTAATTACTGCACATATCAGTTTTTGGGTTTTGTTTCAGTGTCTGAATCACAAAGAGCTCATGTCTGTTGTAAGTAAAACAGCTACCGTAAATGGGTCTTAGCTCGGTGCTGAAAACTCATGTGTCTGTATTTGATTCACTACCAGCTTGACCAGACTAGGAGAGCATGTATTGCACAGCAATACTGCCTGCTATCCGTATCAGCTACATCAATATTGTATATTGGTTTCTCTGGTTCTGAAACCAAATGCTGCAGGACAGGTCCATAAAGCTAAATTCCCTTCTTTCCCCAAAACCTGGGAGATCTCTTTGCATGCTATGTGTTGGGAATATCCCCTCTGAGGGCATTACTAGGGAAAGTGCTGGTTAACACGGGCCAAAAGCTACCCAAGTGTGCTAGCAACTGAACAGTGTGGACAGTGATTGCTCTGTTTAGTGTAACAATAAAGGTTTAGGCTTCAAATAGAATCATAGAATCATAGAATAGTTAAGGTTGGAAAGGACCTTAAGATCATCTACTTCCAAACCCCTTGCCATCAGCAGGGACACCTCACACTAAACAATGCCACCCAAGGCTTTGTCCAACCTGGCCTTGAACACTGCCAGGGCAGTGCTTGAACACAAGCTCTCTGGGCAACCCATCCCAGTGCCTCACCACGTTCACAGTAAAGAATTTCTTCCTTAGATCCAATCTAAACTTCCCCTGTTTAAGTTTGAACCCGTTACCCCTTGTCCTGTCACTACAGTCCGTAATGAAGAGTCCCTCCCCAGCATCCCTATATGCCCCTTCAGATACTGGAAAGCTGCTATGAGGTCTCCACGCAGCCTTCTCTTCTCCAGGCTGAACAGCCCCAACTTTCTCAGTCTGTCTTCATATGGGAGATGCTCCAGTCCCCTGATCATCCTCGTGGCCCTCCTCTGCATTCATTCCAACAGCTCCATGTCCTTTTTATGATGAGGACACCACAACTGCACACAAATAAAAATAATCTACCACATAGAGCTCTTTTCCTACATTGATGTACACCATTAATTTAATCTAAATGCATCAAATTATCTTGTAGTTACAGAAGCATAATGCAGAACTATATTTGGACTATTCTACTGTGGACTCTGCCACCCTATTCTCATCTTTCTCTGGCAAAACTGGTGCTAGCTCCTGATTTTTTACCTGATTGTTTGGATCATAGACCACTAAAACCAAACCATCCACTACCTTTAGCTCACCAATCCATTAGCTCACCAAACCATTTAGCTCACCAATTCAACAGATTCCAAGAGTAGTGTCAAAGGTGATGAAGAAATTAATATCAATTGGAATAAAATTTTACCACCTTCATCTTCATGATACCTGACAACATGAATTTACCATTGATATCAGTGAGAGCACTTTTAGAAAGAGGTATTACTTTTGTCTTAAGCAGTGGTTCATGGAAATAATGTAATCAAAAGCAGGAAGCCAGCACGTGGTTGACCAGCTAATTTTAAATAGAAAGTTTGGGGGTTTTTCAGAAGACAAGAACTTCACATTTTAGAGAAAAGCAGAGTTTACAAGAGGCACATCTCTCCTGGCTGCATGCAAGCAGAGAGGTTGCTGATATGGAAAATTACTTGGCCATTGGCCAACATATATTTAGGTTCATGAAAAGGGAAAGAGAAAACTTCGGAAGAAAAATCTCAAGGTAATACATTGGCTAGTTATTATCACAGGGGATAAGAAAAAGACAGTAAATCAAAAGAGTTTAGAGAAAAGGATATTAATATACATTGTTTAAAGATATATTCAGTGGCAGCGCATCATCTGCAATTTATCTTTCTAAGGAATAACAAAACAGATAAAAAAGACATGAGTGAAGAAGGAAAAATTAAATGAAGGAAGATAAAAGATACACAGATACCAAGTTAACCAAGTAGACAGTAAATTATAAAAATAATTATAAGTATTATATAATAAGTATTTAAGTAAATTAGAACTATATAATTAACTTCAGAGGCTACCAACTGTAGGTTAAGTCCTCTCTTTCTGAAGTCATTATTGCCTTTGAAGCACAAAGATGGCTAGATGGACGACATTCACCAAAAAAATATGTCCCATAGAAAAAGCTATGCATCATAGGACTGAGTTGCAGCATCTTAAGGCGAATCTCATCCTACACCAGAATAATGCTCCGGATTTGTGATCAGGCTATTTCTTTATGCCCTCTCTGACCTCCATGGCATTACTTTTAGAATAACCCATGGTGTTTAAAAAAGATTTACCAGTCACTGCCTAGAGGGCATGTTTCAATCCATGTAATTTAAGGGTTTGGCTCAGGTTGTTTCCCCACACCTTTGTTGCCACACTGCTCCAAGTGACTGTGGTGGGAAACATCCAGCAACTGTACTGCTCCTAAATTGCTCAGTGTTTAAATAGAAGAGGTATAACTTCCTTCAATTTGGCTCTCTTTGCTGCTGTTATAATTTCCTGCCCCTGGGAAAAAAGGCCATCAGTTTGCAGAGGGTAGTCGACAAAAGGAATGAATTGAGATGCTCAAGATAATGGCGATGAGAGCAGCCACTCTGGACACTGAAATGTCTCTCCACTGCTCAGCCCCATCCCTTTCATCACACAGGCAATATATTTGGATGCAGATTAAACTGAGCCAACAGGATTTACAAAATGTGAAATGACTGTCTCTGTGTTTTGTCTGCCAAATTCAGCACCCCTTCATGAACATGCACAAGTGAGTCATGATAGGGAAAGAATCAGCCCGAGTTCATACAGTCATGACATGACCTACCTAATACAGCAAAGCTGAAGTATAGCTTCCTTTTCCCCTCTGTCTTTCAAATTTTTCTGATTTTAATCTGAACTGAAATAACAAATAAGATAGATTTTTCTTCTACTTTGGTGTCATTCAGCTCTTCATAATCCTTCCTTTCTCGTTATAGCTGCAGATCTTTCATCATGCACTTGATTGCTTTCATTGCACAGTTACTGACCAATGCTATTGCCATCTCTTTTCTCATTCTTAGATGTGCAACTCTTTCCTCCTCAGATTTCAAAACTCCCATGTATACGGCGGGCCTGATTCCCTATTGACATACCTCTCACCACCACATTTGACGTGGCACAGCCTTGCATAGACGTAATATTGAGCAACATGACATAGTCTGTAAAGGTTCTTGTGATAGCACCGGCTATGGGCAATCACCCTAATGGACAAAAGATAAGTGAATCAGAGCTCTTCTGTTGACTTCAGAGAAGCTGTGACAATTTATACCAGGTGAGAACTACATTTGTTATTATTAATGCATCTGTATTCTTTTGCCCATGTACTTTATGATACAAATAGAAGAAACCTTGGAAAAGAAACTACCTCTTCAGTAATGTCTCATGGAACTCAACAATTCACAGCATCATAAAGGTAAGTAGGGATGGAAGAGACTGTGTTTTTAAAATGTCAGCAAACATCTGGAGCACATTTGGGAGAATTAGTGTCTTCTTCAGTCCTTTAACATTTTTTGCCCACATTGAGTCTGTGCTTCAGTTTTGGTTTTAATTCATGAGTTTTGTCTTCTGAACCCTTTCAATGAATGAAACTTGATACAGAAAATTAATCTTTTCTACAGCCCCTTGCAAAGAAAAGAAGAAAGACAAATTCAAAGAGCTCCTACATTACACTCCTCCCTGACTCCCACATCACTCCATTTAGGCTTGTGTCAACATTCCTGACATAAACCTTTCCATGTCAAAGTCAGTATTCCCACCAGGCCAGGAATGTGGTAGGTACGGTATTGTCTTGGGAGTAGTTTTGTGTCTGACCCCAAATGCAAAAGATATTCATGGTCATTTAAACCTCCTAAAAGCATTTTGGGGTGGGGAGGGTATGTAAGCTGTTCTAAAATTAACCAGTAATCACCAATTTTTGACAGAAAGGTTCTTTAATTTGTAAGCTTTTCTCTGGTATTTCCAAGAGCTGATTTTCTGAAACTTCTGAGTATCAACTGACTGGAAAACAGGCATTTTAGATGCCCCAATTTGGGTGGCCAAGGGCAAAAATACTGGTATTTCAATTTAGACTTTTGATATAATTGTGCCTCTAGCATAGAAACTCCTTTCTTTTTTCTTTTCCAGTTGCACTAAAGGCAAGGCAGGGTGTTAGTCTAGATGTGAATCCTGATTACATGAGTGACATCCGAGTGGGAAGAGACTAAAACCACCTTTTCCTATTTCTTAGATCAGCCTTGAACCAAGGGAATTCTCTATTCCCATTAAGAGAAAATCCTGTTAGCTGAATTTGCAAAGCTGAGAAGGGGTTGGTAAAATTTATGGTGCCAAAGGATTTCATCCAGCCGTGCACTTGACCATGGATGTATAGCCCTGGGAGGCCTAGCCTCCTGTGCATCCACTGATGTAGATACCCCCAGATGCACAGAACTGCCTAATTCATACTTCCCACAAGGCAGCAGAGAGTGGAGATGCTGAAATCTCCTATAACATGCCCGCAGCCACTGTTTCACCCTTGTAGATCTATTGTGTGCTGGTGGGACTTTGTGTCAGCTCATAGTCCTTTCAGTGCCAGTGGAAGAAGGCACTTCAAAGGAAGTGCAAAACTCCCCTTTTCCCAAAAGGGAAGAAGAAAACAGAGGATCTGGAATTCTGGTACTAGAGAAAGGGAGATTAAACACAGAAATACCTTAACAAATAATTTTGTAGGTGTCTTATGTTGAACCCTAATTTAAATCAAGCTTTTGGAGTACAGGCCGGTAGCCTCCCCAGACAGTGGGTAATTAAATTAGAGCTGTAACCAGTGTTTATGTTAGCATGGTGTGTGTCTTCTGGCAGTGGGAAACATCAAGAACTTCTGTTGTCCACCTAATTCCCCATCACACACTGGTGCCAGATCTGTGCTCAGTGCTGATGTATCAGCTTTGTGAAAAAGTCTGCTATTTCCCCTAAATTTCACCTAAAAAGACAGTTTGGATTTTTTTAACCAAGCTCATTTTAACCTCTGTTGTTAACTGAAGGAAAGGTTTTGCCTTGGAAGTATGAACCTGCATCCATTAGAGACAATGGGACTGGGAATGCCATTTAAAGGCCTGATTTACAGATGGACAAAGTATCCAAATTACCACTGATTAGAACTGGAATAAGATGAACTGCACATCTATGAGATTCAGGCCTCAGATGACTATCAAATAATTAAGAACAGTTAGCAGCGGCCGCTAACATTAAGCTTCATCAGAATTTCACATGCTGGCACAGGCTGGGGAGTCTTAAGCCATAACAGAAATGAGTTATACAATTAAAGCATATAGGGATAAATTCTGTTCCTGATAAAATCTGTGGGAAAATTGCCATTGAATTCAATATGACCACCAAGTTGCACCCATAATTGTTAGCAATGCATGAAACATTTGGTAAGGCTGCATAAGTGAATTGCTGTGCTTCAACAGGGAGGAACTGGACTTCACGTGACAAGTTTGTTGGCTTTATTACAGGAGTTGTCCACAGGACAACAATTCCATTCTACCACAGTTTTAGAGGTTTTAAATTTGTTTTCCCTCCACACTGAAGAGAAAAAAAGAGAGGAAAAAAAAAAAAAGCTTTTCAAATGTTTCGTCAAATGAAAAGACACTGGAATTTTAGTGGCACTTCTGTGCTATCCCTGTACTAGAAATGAGACTCCTTCTCCTTGAATACTCTCCCTGACCAGAACCCTGAACCTCAAAAATCTCTCCAAGAAAACTGTTAACAAAATAGACACTTCTCTGCAAAATGCTTCAGCTTTGATGCAACATGTTTTAACAAAATGTATTTAATTAACAACTCTAATTAGAATCTAGTGTGCAATTCCAGAGGTGGAAAGAAACTCTGCTGCATACCAAGAACCTTCCATCACAAGCTAAATTCTCCTGGGGTTTTTTGGGTCCCCTGTCTTTCTCAGTTGTGGTTGGCAGTAGGCACGGACACTACCAATGTACTTGCAGAAACATAGCTTTTAGGCCAATTGCGCTCCATGGTAGTTTGAAGAAATCTAAAACTGAGAAATCAAATATCCCAAGAGAATTTTTTCTGTTGGTCAGACTTCCTCAAACAGGAATTTTAGGGATGTTTCTTGAGCTTTTGGTATTTATTAGATTTTGCACCACTGAGGGGAAACCTGCAGTGTGACACTGTTTTGAGACCTGAGTCTTGTAGGCTCAGTTGCCTACTCAGCCAGAAAATGTCACTGCGACCTGATTCTGCTTTTGTTCCATCTCTTGTAAATTGAAGAAAAACATAATGTTAAAGGCTGAATGTATTAAACTGGAAGGCATCCAATTTTGGCATAATAAGGACAAGGTTCTAAAGACGGATACTTAGATAATCACAGAATCACAGAATAATTAGGATTGAAAGGACCCATTGTGAATGGCTGGTCCACCACATCCCCGTCACAAAAATGGATGGGTTCAAAATTACATTAGACTATTCAAAGCCTTGTGCTGTCAAACCCTGAAAATAGCCTTTTTTAGTATTATAATGATACTTTCTGATTTACTGGGTTTTCTTAAGAGCCCTTTTTCAAAACTCAGGACAATTCATAGATAGATAGATAGATAGATAGATAGATAGATAGATAGATAGATAGATAGATATTTTAGGCAAAATGTAGTGTCTGGTTGATCAAAATAATCAGCAAATATATGTCAAATATGGCAGTTTTGGAGGAAAAAAACCCCACTTTTGAGTCTATTTATTTGCCTCAAAATTATTGGAACAAAACCTTCTAGATTCCTATTTTCAAATCATGTTTCATTTTCAAATTTTGCTGCATTAAATATGTCAGTAAAATAGAAATGAAAATAAAATATTTAATTTATGGCCAAAGAAAATGTTTCTTTCTTGACAAGTTCATTTCCATTTTAATTTTGATAAGGAAAGTCCCACAAAGAAAAACAACCTTCTTTCCAGGTGGTTTCAGAATAGTGGTTTAGCTGCTGAAACTGAACAAACCAAAGCCACTATGCCACTTCTATCTGTACAGCTTTTTTGGTTGATCAGTTTCTTTTTCTTTCTTTTTTCATGGTTTTTGAGAAAAGCTAAAAAGGAAAAATCAAGGTAGCAAACCCAAATTCAAAAACTAAAAAAAAACAAAAAGCCCAATATTTGGATTTCCCTGCCCATGGCAGGGTGTTGGAACTGGATGACCTTGAGATCCTTTCCAACCCAAACCATTCTATGATTCTTTGATTCTTCAAGTATGTCTCCCTAGTAATTTTGACCTTTTCTCAGTGATGTTCTTTTAGCAAGAACCTGAGATTCGCACTTTCTGGACAAACTGAGCAGTAAGATCATTATCTTGCAGTGAGGGAAACTTTGTAACTCTTCTTGAATCAACCAGCATGCCCCAAGATTGACAGGCCACCTTTGCAGCCCCTCCATCAAGCTGCCCTTACAGAGAAGAAGAGCATAATTCTCTCTTCAAGTAGCAGTTTTGCTAATTGAAGAGGTGAGTACCTCTGCACCATCCAAAGGAGCTCACCGTTGCCTCCCAGGTTACTATCTCAAATCTAGCGGGAAAGCTGAAGATACTTGCCTTCCCTCCCTTCTTTCAGTCAAAATAAACCAAGTAGATCTACCGATATAAATACTGAGCGCCTGAGAGATACCGCTTTGCCTGGAATGGTTGAAGCATGCATTCAGGGTTTCATATCTTGTACCTGGAGAAGGGGAAGAAACTGGAGAGCCCCAAGTCTCACCTTGCTTCTTTTGAGGAACAAGCTCTTCTGCCAAAACTAGCCTGGAGCAATCCCTTTCCTTGAGGACAACAAGAAGTATGACTGTGATGAGTGAAGTCTTGCAATTCTGCAGACTTTCAAAAGGCTCTCAGAGATAGAAGAGTACAAATCTGATGGAAAGCTAATGAAACTTTCACTCCTAAATCTCTTAGGTCCTTTTGAAACTAGTCAGTTATCTTCAAAGCACTGTTCAGGCATAAGCCTTGGCAATTTGCGTGGGTGATACTATATAGGGATTAACAGCCATTTTATAGATGAGGAAACTGAGGTGAAGTGATGTGCCAAAGGCCACACAAGAAGTCGTGTCAAAGAATTCAGATGGAGGAGGATTAGCAAAGTGAGAGAGGGGTGTTTCATCACTTAGAGAAATTTGGAGACAAGAAAGGGTGTTCATCAGATTTGTAATTAAAATTTGGGGTTGTCCGGAAGAAAAGTGCCATCATCCTCTGAAAACTTCTAATTTTGAAAATCAAGTTTCTCTGTTCTTGGGTGGTTTTTTTCCTTCTCCTTCTGCACTTTTTAATTCCTACTTTTTTAAAAAAGGGGGAGTAGGGAAAGATATGAAAATTAAAGATACAGATCTAAAAACTGAAAAGGTGGGGAAATACTCTGTATCAGCAAATAGGTTGCTGTGACTTGAGAAAGAAATAGGGTAGCAGAAAACTGTGCTGAAGTGGCTAATAATGGGAATATTATGGCCCAATTGTCTAAGAGTGTACAGGATGCAAGGTATACGGAAAGAGAAAATATGGTTCTACTGCACTTAAATCTTTCTGATCTGAAGCTGGCAGTAAAGTTCAGTCTAACTAGAATCCTTAAACATTTGCTGCGTGCATAACTTAATTATGTTAATCATCTAAACAACTGGAGAGAAAAAGGTGGCTCACGAGTGCAGAGCAGAAGCGGGCGCCATCAGGGCAGAGGTGATAAGGTTTTACTCCCTCTTGGACACCAGGAAGCATGGGTAATTGCCTATGGAACTCTGAGGGATTATCTGGCAATGTGAGGGAAATTATAATGTGTGAAAAAGCAGTTACATCTTTAAAACAGTGAGCTCAGATTCCAATAGCCAGTGCAGCCAGAACAGCTCAGCCTAATTATGAGCATTTACTTTGCTTCATCCCCTGGTTTTTTAGCCCACACAGCGTTCCCTAGAACTACAGCTATCCTAACAATGGTACTTTGGCAAATTAATTAAAAGGCAGCTCGGGGATACCTGCATCAGCTTCAGTGACTGCAGTATAAACATCCCCAACTGTGGGTCGAAGAATGGGAGCAAAGAATGGGTGACTCACCCACTAAGACAGGATTGTGCCAGACAGAGTCTTTCCAAGAAAGTGTGGAAGGAGCTATCCTGTCTCCCAGACATGAGAACTAGTTAGGGTTGGCTAATAGGATGTTGTGGGGAAAGTAGCTGTTCAAAAGCTAAAAGGGCCAGCTTTCTGTGCTGGGGAAAAACTTATGGCTTGGTTAAAAGACAAGTATGTGACTGTGTTTGCTTGGTACAAAGGTTATAAGCTGCAAGAGAACTGTCCAGGTTGATGTGACATCTTCAAACTCTTCTACAGAGAAGAGTATAATCCATCTGTGAAGCAATGGAATGCACTAATCCCTGTGTAGTGGAAGGGAGCTGTTAAAGAAAGGCTAAATAACTCACCCAAAGAGAAGCTAAGTAATTTCCCCATGACTTCAGGATGCATGAAACACCTCTGTGAAATTAGGACCCACTCTCACTGGCTACAAAAGACAGTGGAAGTTCAGGGTGAGATACATTTGGTAGTGTTTTATAAGTCCTTTGACCCTAAGAACATGTTAAAGTTTCTTAGAATACCTTGTCAGTCCAGATCTTGGAAGTACTGATGCACCCAACTCCCACATATTATCCTTGTCTTTAACCAATGACCTTTCAAAATCTGACCCTGATTTGGTACTTCAGGGCCTTTAGCCATGTTCCTCAAAGGTGTTGAGGGATTTCTGCTCAGCATCAAGTCTTTCATCACCTACAGCTTAAATCTCTCTCCTGAGCACTTGGGGCTAGTGGCCTGGTCCCAAGCCTATCAATGCCAACAGAAAGATTTCCATTGGCTTCAGTGGGCCTTGGAACAGTCTTTAAATCCTTAAATAACCTGCTCTGAAAGAGTCTATCCCCAAAATTAATCAAGGGAAGGAAGGTCTGTGAAAACACAGCCATCCACGTTCCCAGCTCCCTCCCAACCCCTCCCTTCCCCTCCCCCACATTTCAAGCACTTCTGCAGGTGATTTCTGTAATTTTAATTAATTTTAATTGCCTGATTAATTTAATTGAAACACCGCGGAAATTAAATGCACATATTATGGTGTGTAATTAACATTAAGGCAATGACACAAACTGGCCGGAGTGGAGCGAAGGTCTACACGCTCCGTTAGTGATTCATACTCTTGTTGCTGCTCAGGAACATGAGTTTGGAAGGAGTGTGAGACAGGGGCTGGTTTTGCAAGAGGTGCTGCTCACTGGGAGAAAGCCACAGCAGGCTGGGATGAATTATGGGTGGCATGGCATGAAGCCTTGTTGATGAAACCTGCCTTGATCTGGAGGGTTTCGTCATGCCACCTGGTGAAATGAATGTGGGGTATGGGGTGGGGTGAGGGAGCAGCAGCATCCAGAGCTTCCCTCAACAGAGAAGAAAACCTTCTCAAGACACTGCAAAACTATCTATAATTGGGATAATATTTCCCTTTTCCAAGAAGTGTGAAAACTGCCTTTTTGGAAGGGGGATATGCTCAGTCTCCCCACCTGTGCCAGGAACCATGGGTATATTTGCATGTTAATTTTGAGTGTTCATTAGAGTCATTTTTTTATTTTCCTAACCTGGGGCTTTTTTTTTATTATCAGGAGGGTGGATGGATATTTTCCATGATAAGATCTTGTTTGCTGGGTTTTTTCTTGTGTTGTGCTTATTTCCACCCCCTTTCTCCTCGCTTTCTTTCTCTAACCTGGTGTGTCAAATTCCAGTCTGTGTGAAAGGTGAGGGCGTGTTAGAGAAGACAATGAAATGCTCTGCATATGCAGGGAACTCTGGAAAAAGCTCAGGGCTTTGCTTGTCCCACCCCGCTCCACCCCTGCCACTCCCTTAGAGCAACACAACACTGATCGGTGAGATCATTGCTCTGAGGGGGTAATAAAACAAAACCAGAAAGGGTAATTTAGCAACCCTATATATGGAAGAATTGGCCAGTTTTGTGCAACCACTGACTACTGCGAAGATGCCAAGCTGACAGCGGTAGACCAGATGGGATCTTAAAGCTCGCTTCTGTTCAAGGCAGGGAGACTCCTCTTAACACGTTTCACAGGACTGACACAAATAAATAATTTTGGGCATTTTTCTTACCAGTTTTACAGAAGTTTCAATTCAGAATAACCCCTTTGGGTTAAACTGACTCAGCTGGTGCAAATGAAAAAGAATCCATCCCTAAGACTACATTTCTTACCATTAGCATATTCATTTAAGAGAAAATTATGGAGTCTTTTCCAAGACCATAAAATTCCCCATTCTCTTTTCATAGCTACAGGTTCTACCAGGCCCATCGAACTTTTCTGTGGCTCCCAGTTCACCAGATCATCCCCAGGGATAATGTGCCCAACTACACATACAAGCATGCTCTCATCACTTTCTAGGGCAGCGTATGGCATTGCCAGTCAGGGGAGTGTGAGTAATTGTCTGCTTCGCAGGTTAAAAGCCCTAATGCATTTAAAATAAATAAATAAATAAATAAGAAGAATATAATCCCACAGAAAGGAGGACCAGAAGTTACTCTTTTCTTCTGTTCTCTGCAGAATGTCCCGGTGATCAAAAATATTGCTGTTAAGAAAGCAACATCAAAAGTCCGCTTTAACACCCAAATGGCTGAAGAAGAGCCATCCCATCCCCAAAATTCCATAATTATATACTAGTGATAAGAGCTTTCCTTTATTTTTTATGAAGTCTGCGTTAAATTCTCTCCCTCCTCCAAGTGGATTCAAACTCGTGCCTCCCACAGAAGAAGAGCCTTCTTACCAGGCAACATTAAATATTTCCAATCCCTCCCAGTTGATGCTGTTCCATTTTGCAGCCCTAACCTGGATCTGGGATCCAGGTGCCTCCCTCCCAGGAGAGCAGCCTAATCAGCAGACTGGTGATTCACCCTGGCTCTTTGTCTGTGTGAGCTCTGAATTATTGCCTGAGAAGTGGAAAGGCTCCAGAGCCATCCAGATCTTGCTGCCCTCGGATACCCTCCAGCTGGGAGGCTAGGCTACTCAGCAGCTGGTTGGGAAACATCTGCTCAAATCCAACTTTCTTCCTGATTCAGCTGCCTCCTCACTAAATATCCTACTCACCTCCCTGGGGAGTGCTATGGAAGCACACTGTGCCTAATTCCTCCCCTTGGATCTATTCCAATCTTGAAATGAATTAAAATCCTAGTCAATGCAAAAACTAAATGGACTAATTCCCAAGGGTTAACACGTTGTCTGTGGGTTCTCTGTGACTGCATATTAGCATTAAAGAAGACAGTAAGGGTTGAGTACATTTAACCTTCTGCATATCCACCAGCATGGGAACTCTCCAAGAAAGAAGAAATACTGAAACTGAGTTTCCTACTTCCTACACAAAGAAGCCAGCAGTTGAGCAATTACTTGATGAGATTGATATGTCCTATTCTTATTTCACCTTCACTTTTTTGGTGAGTTGCTCTACAAATAACTCTCCCAATTGGTTACCAGGAGAGTTGACTTGAAAGGTGCAACGGACTTAATTACAGCTAAAATTGCATTTCACAGCAAACTTGGCCTATGAATGAAAAGTAATAACAAAATAAAAGGTCTGTGATTCCCAGGTCCATCTTATCCAGGTGCAGTTTTAAGGAGGAGCCAGGGAAGCAAAGGTACCACCGTTAGATCCCTCCTCTGCCCCCAGGCATGCAGTGATTCACAAAGGCCCAGCAGCTGCCCTGCCCAGTGTCACAGCTTCTCCTTAGATCCCCAGGGCCAAAGGAAGAATAGGTGCAAAGCTACTCTCCACATACACATTTGAGATGTCCTGGCCTGACCTCAACTTCCTTTGGAATTCAAATGAAAGATTACAAGGGACCTCTGCATGGGGACCAGGGAGAAGGAGCAGGGCTTTAACTCTGCCTTTGAACACAGAATCACAGAACAGCTGAGGCTGGAAGGGACCTGGGGTGTTGAACAATGAGAAAATGAACATGAGCTGACAGTGTGCGCTTGCAGCCCAAAAACCAACCGTATCCTGGGCTGCATCAAAAGTAGCGTGACCAGTAGGTCGAAGGAGGTGATCCTGCCCCTCTCTACTCTGCTCTCGTGAGATCTCCCCTGGAGCATTGTGTGCAGTTCTGGTGTCCTCAACATCAAAAGGACATGGAGCTGTTGGAACAAGTGCAGAGGAGGCCATGAGGATGATCAGGGGACTGGAGCATCTGCCATAGGAAGACAGGCTGGGAAAGTTGGGGCTGTTCAGCCTGGGGAAGAAAAGGCTGTGTGGAGACCTCAGAGCAGCCTTCCAGTATCTGAAGGGGGCCTATAGGGATGTGGGGAGGGGCTCTTCATTACGGACTGTAGTGACAGGATAAGGGGTGATGGGTTCAAACTTAAACAGGGGAAGTTTAGATTGGCTCTAAGGAAGAAATTCTTTCCTGTTAGGGTGGTGAGATGCTGGAATGGGTTGCCCAAGGAAGTTGTGAATGCTCCATCCCTGGCAGCATTCAAGGCCAGGTTGGATGAAGCTTTGGGTGGCATGGTTTAGTGTGAGGTGTCCCTGCTTATGGCAGGGGGGTTGGAACTGGATGGTCTTAAGGTCCTTTCCAACCCGAACTATTCTATGATTCTATGATTCTATTCTATGACCTCTAGAACTCATCTGGTCCAGCCCCCTGCTCAAAGAGGACTACCCAGAGACAGTTGCCTACAACCATATCCACATGGCTTTTGAACATCTCCAAGGAAAGAGACTACAGAACCACCCTGGGCAACCTGTGCCAGGGCTTTGTCACAATTAAAAAGTGTTTCCTGATGTTCATAGGGAACCTCCTGTGTTTCAATTTGTGCCCGTGGCCTTTTGTCCTGTTACTGGGCACAACTGCAAAGAGCTTGTTTCTGTTGCCTTTGCAGACTCCCTTCAGGTGTTTACATACACTGATGAGGTCTCCCTGAGCCTTCTCTTCTCCAGGCTGAACAGTCGCAGTGCTCTCAGCCTCGTAGGAGACATGCTTCAGTCCCTTCATCACATCTGTGACCCTTTGTTGGACTCTCTTCAGAGTGTCCATATTTCTTTTGTGCTGGAGAGCCCAGGACTGGACACAGCACTCCAGGTATGGCCTCACCAGTGCTGAGTAGAGGGGAAGGAACACTTCCCTCAACCTGCTGGTATTATATCTAGTGCAGCCCAGGATACCATTCACCTTCTTTGTGGCTCATGTAACACCCGCTCTTCATCCACCTCTAGGCATTCTTTTCATTTTCTTTATTTGGATATAGCAGGAAATAGAAGAGAAAAGAACTAGGAATAGTTAAGAAAGATAACAAACATTTCTCACAGTCTTCTGCCAGCTAGCCCTGATGTTGACCAAGAGATTACCCACTCCATCTACAGGGAAAGATCATTTGCCCCTGTCCCTTACTTCTCAGCAATCAGCAATGATTGTGTGTAGAATAAACTAGCCAAGATGTCCTGCAAAGCCACAGCTACTACTATTCATAGCAACAGGGGTGGTGTTAATCAGTAAGGATCACATTACAAATGAAAGTAATAGTTGCAAAAATAACATTTTAAATAAAAGCAGGGGGTAATAATAATTGTAGCAATAATTGGATCTGCATTCCACTACCATCTAGAGGTAGCAGAAAAAGTTATAGTTAAATTGTGGTAAACGTTATATGACATGCAAGGAAAGCTAAAACTCTTTCATTTTATGTGATTGGGTCAAAAAAGGGTGCTACTGTTCCCTGTGTGTACTTGAGAACAACAGATTGAAGTCAACATAGATTGTCAAGAACGTCCACTGATTTTAGGTGCCTCATTTTACATCTCTAGGGCATGACTTTCCTAAGATCTCAGCATTGTTAAAAGTGTTCTATACTCCAGACATAGATCCTATCAGCTCTAACTAACTGCCACGATAATGGCTCAGCACATTTGCAAAGCCAGAGTCCTAAATAAGGCTCTTAGGGGACTAATAAAAGGGACTCCCAGAATTCATTCATCTCTCCAAGAACCTCAACAACACCAACAGGGACAGAGTTCCTCTCCAGGTGAGTATTCAGCTTCCTTGACTAAGCCTCTCCTTTCTGTTTCTGAAAATCCCCTTCTCGTTCTCTATTATATATTCAAATGTCTCTGGCAAATGTGATATACTCTTGCTAGCCTGGAAACATCACCAAAATAGGGGAATCTAAGCATTCATGTATGTGACAAAGATTCTGGTGAAATCTGGGCTTTGGTTTTATTTGGGTTTTTAATAGAAAAAAAGGCCTTTAGTCATCCCTGCTATTGGTAATGAAATATATAGGGTCATTACTACCAATTCTATGGATGATTTTCAGTTACACACAACTTTTGACAAAGCTAATGATATTACAGATCTTATCTAGACAATTAATCATTTCCACAGGAGAACAACTGTATCCACTACAGTGACTGACTTAGATTCTGACCAAGGAGGAGGATCTGAAGTCCATTGCAGACATTGACAAATACTGGGGTTGCTATTAAGCTTGCAGCTGACTTACCTTTCTGCATATACATTGAATGGGGTTTTATTGTAGAATTAAGTTCTGCTCTGGAGGGAATTTTCAGTTCATATTTCTCTGAAATATACTACTTTCCCTGAAATTCTTCTCATTTCATAATAATGTAGAAGGAAGTTTATCCAACTCTGTGCAAATGCATATATAGAAACAACAAAAACCAGATCATTTCTCCAAATTTAGCTTGATACATAAATCTGACTGAAACTCAGGACAGAGCCCGAAACAATCAAGAGTGAGAACAGCTTTATATCATAGTCAGTGTTGCATTCTGAGGCAAGGAGTCTGTAGTCATATAATAAAATGTTTTCAGGCATATATATAGGAAGTCAAAGGTCCATCTGGATTAGCCAGTGTATGACTTCCCAAACTCAGCACCTCATTTCTTGCTTTCCGAGTGCTTGGCCACCCATTCTGAACCACATTGAAGCTGGTTACTTGCTTAGAGTAAATATCAGCTTCCATATGGATGCATAGCCGAGTTTATGCATTAGGCACCCTTTCCTGAATAGCATTTGTCACCTTCAAGAGACACCTTAAAATAGGATTATATAATCAAGCTAACAGGGGAACAAGGAGTGGCTTAAAGCAAGCAGTGGCCATTAAACTAAAAATGCCATAGCTTTTATTCTGATTACTTGAGAAGAGACTTTTTTGGGAAAAATAGTGTTTCATGTTGATTTGGCTCTGGGGAAAATGGCATAGACATCCAGAACCATCTCGTGTTCAACAGGAATCCACTGCTTTGGAAAGACTGTGGAATTTTCACATAGTTTATCCATAACTTCCAGTCAGGAGTTATTATTCCCAAGCACCCTCTACATCTCTAAATTGAATCAATACTCTGTTAATGATTGAGACTAGAAACCACTGGAGCAGAAATAATATATGCAGCAGGGAACAAAAGCCAGAATGACAGCATCCCAATAACCAAGGAGCAAATTGGGAGCAAACATGATGTTAGGTCAAGACATTGTATAAAAGTTGATGGAGAGCTGTCTGCTTGAAGTTCCTCTCATGCCCTCTGCCTTCCTGGAGCAAGAGGCAGATTTTCATAGTTCTCGTGTCAGGAGCTAAGGAGGAGCTGAGGAGACTAATAAAGAACTGTGAATCCACTTCGGCACCAGTCCCGTCAAAGCGAGTGCTGAACGGCAAGAGCACCAATGCCAACCTGCTTACTGGTGATGGGAGCCAGACTGTTTCATCCCACACCGTGCCCACAAATGAGTCACAGATCAAGGCACGTTCCACCTATATTCTCACCCAGAAAGCATGACTGAACTCTGGAAAGCCTTGTTCAGGTTTCCAGGTTTATATGAGAAATGCCCTCTAACTCCCCCAAACTACCCCCTTGCTTCCCAGGGATCACAAGCGCAGGATGCCGCAGGGCAATTAAAAGGCTTGCACTGCAGAATAAACAGTGACAAATTGTAGATTAAGAAAAAGCCTGTTATTTGTGTGAAAGAGGCAGCCTTTGCCGCCAAATGGATTCATCTGTCATTGCTACTGATTGCTCCTTTTCCACTAAACGTCCCCTAAGAAAAATGTAAATCCTATGTAAATCCTTTGTTATCACCCGACAATGTGCGTATCACAAGCTGCATGGGTTTGAGCACAGGTCCATTTTCCTCCAGACTACGCCACTCCTCTTTCAAATTTCAAGGTCTCAATGTCTCAAGAGTGAGGTGGCAGAAGGCATTCAACTCCCCCGGGACAGACTGAGTAAGGAAAGCCCTCACAAAAGGAGGAGAAAGAGAATCTCTTCATGGGTTTTGCTGTTGCAGTCAGCCCCACTGCAGTTTAGAGTCAGTTTATTTTCTTCAAAGGAGGCTGAAACATGGACCCAGAGCTCAGAAGAAGAGCATCTCCCCAAGGTTAGGAGAAAAGCATAAAGGAAGAGGAGGGAGGGAAAAGGATACAAAGCTAAATGACAAGGGAGCTGTGCAGAATTCACCTGCCACATCATGTTCCTCAATAGTGCATTCCCATCTTCCTGCCAGTGTGACATTCATGCCACATTGCACGGTTCTGATAGGAAAAATATAAAAGATAAATGTAGTAGCAGCTCTTGTTTACAGAAAAGCCAGCAATAGCTGAGCAAATGAATGTGAGAGCTGTGACACTGAACATCTGCTACAGAAAGGTTTATTAACCATGTTTACTAAGCAACCTGTGAAACACTTGGTCAACCTGCCGACCAAAACCCAGGAAGTTCAGACACATGTACAGGTCATTGAAAGCTACATTAGCTTATCTCCTTCTTAGACAACAAGAAAGAAGCTGTAAGCTATTGTCCATATTCTACTCTCAATATACTCTCATGGCACCCACAAATGGATTTTGCTGTGCTATCCTTGGTTGGGATAACATCAGCCTATCAATCTGACAGAAGTCCTTCCAGTTTTCCAGAGGTGAAAAGCCATCCCCAGAGAGCTGGTTGTGGAGCTGTGATTACAAAGATAAAGAGTGAGGTGTTCCTGTTTGTCAGGTGGGCCTAAAAACCTCAGCTTTCTGGCTTTTATGATTATCTACTATAATAGACGTGTGGAAAATCACTGTTATCAGATACTAATTTCATTAATGCACACCATTATTAAGGATGATTCCTGACATGTAAGACCAGCTGCATCCAAGGAGTTGCTATTATTATTATTATTATTAATTATTATTATTATTATTATTTATACATTTTAGGCCTCAGCTTATTTTAAGGTCACAGGTACCCTGACATAACCCTGAGGTACTTTAAGGTTACATTTCATGGTACAAATCAAGTTAGCTGTAGCTTAAGCTATAAATACTTGGTAAACTATGGTAGATGTCTGTGTGCACTTGTAGGCAGTGGTGAGTTGGGGTAATTTGCCCTAACATTATCCTATAAAAAGTTTTAATTTCACCTTCTCTAAAGACTAAGAGAATTTGCTGTTATGGACTTTTTGTCCAGTGAAGTAGACCTCAGTCACTTGATCATAAATCTCATAAACTGAGACCCATTGTGCAAACAAAGACTGGAAAAGGCTTTCCTAACCATGCACTTCTACCTAGTCCTCAACCCTGAATGCAGCTGCAAAGACCCTTCCCTTTGTGTTTTGCTTTGGTCACATAGACTTGCCCTGTGTATCCTTTCTCTAGTTCTGTCACATCACACATAAGCTACTTATCTCCACCTTAGCAGTTTTTAGTATTTCTGATTTAGTCACCTTCATGGGATATACCATTAAAAACCCCGCAGGTGTCCCACTGGAGAAAAGTGGTATCAGAAACACCATGTTTTCTCTTCCACATATAGATTTACAGAAGGGCTCCAATCTCTTTGCTGTCTCTTTCTGGTGTTGCCAGGCAGATAGTTTTTTTAAGGGAGAGTATTGTGTCCAAAGGAAGAATTTGACCTCATGATAATAAGCTAATTGCAACAGCAGCATCTTTCCTTCCTCACAGCTTTTACTCATTCCTGTAGGATCCATCCTGCTCAACAATCCTCAGCTCAAAGTATTGTGCACAGAGACAGTACCTTGCCTGCTTGCCTGTGTAGCTGTAATATACTAACATGCTAACTCGAAATTGAAATTGCTGCAATGTTTGAAGAAATCATAGAATCATAGAATAGTTCAGGTTGGAAAGGACCTTAAGATCATCAAGTTCCAACCCCCCTGCCATAAGCAGGGACACCTCGCACTAAGCCATGTCACCCAAGGCTTCATCCAACCTGGCCTTGAACACTGCCAGGGATGGAGCACTCACAACCTCCCTGGCCAACCCATTCCAGCATCTCACCACCCTCACAGCAAAGAATTTCTTCCTTAGATCCAATCTAAACCTCCCCTGTTTCAGTTTGAACCCATTACCCCTTGTCCTGTCACTACAGTCCCTAATGAAGAGTCCCTCCCCAGCATCCCTATAAGCCCCCTTCAGATACTGGAAGGCTGCTCTGAGGTCTCCACGCAGCCTTCTCTTCCCCAGGCTGAACAGCCCGAACTCTCCCAGCCTGTCTTCGTATGGGAGACGCTCATGTCTTACCTCTTTTCAACAGTCTGCTGCCCTTAAGAAGTCCATAGTTCCACCATGGACATCCATACCACAGAGGGACTGCCAGGAAAGATAGTATCAGCAAGTCCTAGCTGTCCTTATGGATGGGAGATCCAAATCCATTCAAGAGAGAAGCCCAAGATGACACATCACGCTACAAGGCCATACAAGATGCCCTTACAGTCATGACAGGTATCATATAGGTCATGGATTATAGGGTTCACACCCAAAAAATTAACACAGACCTTGACAGAAACAACAATTTGGCTGAGGCAAATGTAAGCTTAAGACTTTATACAAAATGGACCAAGGAGATGTGCCCAAAGACACCGAGGGCCTTATTTATAATGGTACTTGTGTGCTTTCAGCTGTACAGAAGCACCCAGTAGGGTTTGCAGAAATGACTGCAGAGAGATAATTAGGTACCTGGAGTCCTGCTGATTTCAGTACTGCTGAAGATTAAGGAATGACTGACTACATCCATGAGATTTTGGAAAGCTTTCAAGCAATCCTCTCCACTTTCAGAGGTGTAAATATGCCCAGCAATGTAACTCCATCAATACATGGCACAGACAGGTACTGAACAGGGTTCTCCCAAATTAAAAACTAAATACTGGATTCAAAAGAGGGATGTAAATGCTACTTTTCTTGGTGCTTGGCCCCAAAACGGAAACACAAATCACAGCATTAAGGCCCTGGGCTCTCCCTACCTAATGCATAAGGAGCATTAGTTATCTCATACAGTGGAGAACTTCCATACACCTCCTCTCTGGTCCTGCTACAGCCTCAAGCCTGAAGGCTTAAAACCAGGAAGTCTGCTGCAACTGGGAGAAGCCCTGGGGCAAGACTCCATGTGGTGCATTGGGAGCCACTGAAAGCAAGCCAATTTGGAAATGCTGAGCACACAGGGTGTGCCCAAACTCCAACCCATCCTAAGGTACATGAATCAGGTCTTGCAAAGCAAAATATCTCCTTCCATTTGGGTTCCAGAGGGCCGAGCCCACTCCTGAGGGGAGACATCTGGAAGAACTCAGAACTGAGCTTTGCTCACTCTTTTTAAACGTGGACCAAGACAGGGGTGCACACACCTTTCTTTTTTTAATATCAGGAGACGAGTTAGCGAAAGCGCTGGCCCATGAAGTGAGAAATCTGGCTTCAGCACTTTCTTCAGCCTGGAGGGATCCAAACCACATTTCCCACCTCCCAAGAGAGAGCCTGAACCAACGGGGGTAAAGTGAGGTTGAGATTGGGGAGATAGGATGTGCAGCCGCCTCTCCTTCTTGAAGCTGTGCAGAAATGCATTCCGGGGGGCATAAGGAGATCAAAGAAACCTCCCATAACCCAGACTCACATAGACCACTGCTCAGCATTCTAGCGGTTAGGCTTTCAGCTGGCCGACATGAGTTCTGGGTTAGAGTTGCAGTAGTTAAAGCCTTTTATATGAAAAGCAGTTATAAGGTGAAAAAGAACAGAAACACATCTCACGGCAAGCAGAGGAATCCAGTATCTCTCATTGCCTCTCCTCCCCGGAGGTGCCTGTATCAAAGACTCAGAATCTGGGAGCTGCAGAAAGTTTTGATATCGTTTTTTACAGGGGTTATATAAATTAATACATTTGCCCATTATAAATTAATGGGCATTTCTTTGGTTGTGCTTAGGAACGAACTGGCAAATGACAACATGGGTCAGCTTGTCAAATTGGTGTTCCAAGCCCAAGCATGAGACATAGTAAATAACATTAGAGGGCAGAAGCAGGTAAACATCCAGGCAGATTGCTTTTGACATTTGCTGAGCAATCTAATCATGAGCATGATTTCTTTCCAATAAGTTATCTTTTCTTTCCCTTTTTTTTTTTTTGTGGGTAAGGCTATATTTCCCAGAATAACTTGATAGAGAGAAAGAGAATGAGGACGTGATGAGGACATTTGGTCCTGCTGAGACGATGCAGTAGCTCGTGTACTTGGGGCAAAAAGCAGCAGAAAGCTGTTGCCAAAGCATGGGGCTCCCAGTAAGTCTCCACTGACAGACTGGGCCAACCAGCCATGTCTGGCTCATGGGGTAGGTGAGAAGGGACATTGTGAGAATGATCTGGGGAATCCTTATGCTCAGTCCTTGAGATCTGAATGATCAGTTCCTTTCTTACCCCATCTGCATTCTCATTCGTTCACTGCTTTTCATGTCTCTAATAACCCCAAGGGATAATGCTCCCTATACTAATGAAAGATTGGATTAGTACTGTGGGTTCTCCCTTGAACATATCCCTCAACTTCCTTCTCCCTAGAGCCCAGAAGGAAAGAAACTGGTATACGCAGGTAGCAGCTTTGCCTCCAGAAAATTCTCATGTTTATGGACACTTTTGACCTTCTTTGTGATTTTGGGCTGAAACAAACAGAGAGTACTATTCCGCAGTCCAACCAGTATGGGGGATCATTTCTGACAACCACAGTCAAATCCTATAAATATACTCATGTAACTATATTTGCACTTACCAGTTTGGGCATTACAGATGGAATATTGGCTGTGGAAACATTAACAACACAGTTTTTGCACATAAAGCTCTGAAATGGTTATTTAATTTTTAGTAGCACTGATGGGAAACCCTCATGTCATATGGGAGTGTGAGTTTTTGTATATGCACCATCCCTGGAGATGTACTGGTAGGGCTCGTGTTTAGTGGAGAGACTGCCTTAACGCAACCTCTGGCCTTACCACCTACGTTAGCTTTTTAGGCATGGAAAAGGAGCAAAGTTTAAACAACCCCTCCAAGGTAGAACATGTCTAAGCAGTTCATGGCCTGGAACCTAGAACTCCCCATGACCGTGATATGCATTGACTGTGCTTTCTGAAATGAAATTTCTCTTACTTCTCTGCATATTTTAGCAAATTCTCCCAATCTCATTTTTTTTCAGCATTTGCATCTATCACCATTCATCTTGCAAATTAAAATATTTCTGCATGACACCCTGACATACAGGAGGAAAAAAAAACCAAGCACACAAAAGCATTTCTCAAAGTAACAGAACTACAGAGCTTTTCAAACTTCCTGTTTCATAGCACTGATAGAAAAAGTACACTGAGTTCCTATGAAGCACCCTCCTGACATTTCCAGACTTATTAGCCAGTTTTCACACTGACTTCAATCAACCTCTTTAATCCTCCAAGGAAAGAGCATTTTTAATTCACCGATTGGCTGATAAGCTTGAAGCCAAAAAATGATTTACACGTAGATGAATTGTGCTTACAAGATGGAACTTCGAGCATTAGAAGCGGATCTGAATTTCCTATCTGTCATTTTATTTGCCACATTCATTTTTGCTCTGCCATTACCCTTGCTGATTATGATCTTTCAGCGCTATTGGGCTCCTGCTTCCACAGTTTTTAATCTGCCTTTAATCCCATAGATTTTAAATATTCCCCGGCACCGAGAGACTGGAGGCAATTAACTGCCCTTCTGATGCTCTCCTTATCAGTTGCCTCCTTGTATCTCTCAGAAGCAGCCTCAAGACACTTCCAGGCTGACAAATACTACCAGCATTTCTGATGAAGCAGCCGCAGCAAATGCAATGTGAAGTCCAGCTGCGTAACCTGATTCTAAACCATCTAGTCATTCAAGAAAAAACTAAATAAATGCAGCAGAGGCATATAAACTCCTATTCCATTTTCACTTCACATGAATGGAAATAAACATAGCATCTCTTTAAGTTGTACGTTGGTCGGGGTTTTCCTTTGGCTTTGTTTTTGATTTCCTTAATATCTTTTTTTCCCCCCTGAAAGATAATTTCTGTCTCTTCCAATCTGATTGCTATTTCAAATTGCAAAACAAGGCTGTTTTCCTAGATCTGCCCGGGCACTTCTGATGCCCAGAAAGCAGATCTGCTGAGCAGTCAAAGATCCTTGGATTGGAATCTGCATCTTTTTGTTTGCAAGCACTAACAATGAAAAATTGGCTGCACTAGTTCACCTACCACTAGTTGATGCAGCGTAAATATTTCTACCTTTCTAAGAGATGTCCGCTCAAATTTGGTCTGTGTAAACTCAGATCTATGCCTTTTTCCATTACATCAAAGATCTGATGTACAAATGAAGAATCAAATCAGTGTGACACAGCTCATGAAAAGATGTTTTTCATTAGAGGCCATCTGTTTATTCACTAACATACACATTTACATAACCCTTCAAGAATGCTAAACTTCCACTCACATAGGCCACATGGCAATAGTTGGGAAACACACAGAATTAAATGCAAAATGCTCAATTCTTTGTGGCTTTGCACCTAAGGAAATTAATAATAATTAATCATTAATAACACAGTAAAACAAGTGAAACGTGTTATTATTTTCATCTCCTTTGTGCAGGCATAAATTAGTAACTCTAAGATTAAAAAAGAATCTATTTTTCTAGTAACATATATATAATTAGGTATATATGTATACCTATATGTGTATATATCTATATCATAGATATAGACAATTCAGACTTTGACTTTAGTGGTAATAATTTGACTAAAGCATAGAAGACAGAAATATTCTACTTAGTTCATAAAATTAGCATTACTACAGCTCTGTGCACTGGAAGTATTGCATGGAGTAGGAAACTTACCCAGCATAAAAAATACCATTCTTGCCTTATACCTACAATAGCCAAAAATGGGTATGTGAAATTTATGATTAATAAATAATAAATAAATTAAGACAATAAATACTATGTATTGTCTCAACTGCCTTTTTTCATTTTTATGTGTTTAAAATAAAGGGGAAAGTGTGTCTTAGAGTGGGGGAAGAGGAGACAGAAGTACTGATAATGAAGAAAAATGTTCTGGTTCATAATCTGTTTTTGGGAAACTTAAAAGCAGCAATACTTGGCCAGAGCAGCGGTCTTCCCAGCTGAGGATCCTGTTTTAAGAAAGGCCAAAAGTAAATGCGTGAAGAACGTAAGGAAAGCGCAGACATATAACGATGCTTCCCAAATATGCCAGCAGTTTGCAGATCGGCAATTTCTGAGCCAGAGATCATGTCCTTAAATTTAAGAGTTTTAAACAGTTTTCTCTTCCACTGATTTCTCCAGTGCCCCCCTAAACTCTGTAAATTCTTGTGCTTTCGCAACATCCCATGACTGTGGGTTCACCAGTATAGCAATATATGGAAGAGCCGCTGCTTTTTAGATATCTGCTGTGGTATATTGCATCGTACTGGTTCATTCCAAGCGCTGACTGTATATCAGATCCCAAGAAAGGCACAGAAACACAAATTCTTGGAGTAAATGAATCGAGTGAAGGCATTCCAACTAAGTCAGAGGGACTCAAACAATTGCTACTTGCTCAGTACCTTATCTGAGGTTAGTGGAACTATGCTGATTCTCATTAGCTGAGAATTTAGCTCAGTATTTTATTTTCGAACATGTCTTAGAGAATTACGAATTCCATTCCAGTCAAGCTGATATATTGTGCTCACAGCTGCAGGAGCTGAGCAATTAAATTGATAATATTTGATGATAGTGTATGTATGTGTGGGGGGGGAACATATTCAATTTTGTTTGGCTCTTGAAACAAAGTCTCTTATTTTTGCAAGGTTGCAGTTCTGTCTCTCCATGTGCAATTGAACCTGTCTTTCCCTTCCAAAGGGAGTGCCTGCATGCTGGAATTAAAATCTGCTCATGACTATCAGGCAGCAATCTATGACCGATTTGTTCTCACAATCTTCCAGGCAGGTACAGAAGAATCAGCATCAGAACAAGTTTCTCTTTCCATATGCATCAGTTCGCAAAGGCTGTTCTGTAGGTCAACAGGTAGCTCATTCTTTGTACAATGAGGTTTTGGCATCTAAAGGCAGAACACCTCAACAAACCCCTCAGAGGAGGTATGTTTCTTAGGTGGACCCATCTCCCATGAGAAATAAAACTGTGAGTAACATCTTTATTTCCCAGACCCTTAAAAAATTAAAATGAGAGAATAGTTGTAATTGTCCATTACTGGCCTGGACTAGATTTGGACCAGCGATATCAAGGTAGAAGTATCTCATTAAAAGGCTCTTTATTTCCTTTGCCTCTTGTAGGTTCCTGATTAAAGACAAGAAGACAGCAGCCACCTTCTGCCTTGGATCCTGAGCCAAAAGCGTTTGAGTCAATGGAAACACTTCCTATCAATGCCACAGCCTCCGAAATGTGTTGCCAGTGAGGTGGTATGACATTTGTATGGACTGCACTTTATCTGCAATTAACCCTCACAATGTATATTTACAGATGGAATAAAACACACATAGAAAAACTCTTCTTCCTTGCTATACATTTGTGCAGTGTCTAATGTAGTCACAACAGCAGACTTGGAATGTTAGAGTAATATTAAAGATAAATCATAATTTTACTGATAATGCATAGTTCAGTTGAGTAGTTTTGTATCTGCAGTGATCAGCACCATTTTCCACCATACAAAATAATTGAAATTTGCATTACTTGGTGTTCATTATTCGCAATAATAATAGACTAATTTTATTAGTGCTTGGGATAACAAATAGCTCAACAATATTTTGAAATTAAAATACAAAATATTAATGGGGATCTGTTCTGCATTGAGCCACAGGTACTTTAGGGCTGAAATGCACCAGCATAAGTGCAATATAGGACCAGGGAAAAGGAAATGTGCTAAAGTGATCTTGAAATAATAGGTGCTGGTTTCAAGTTGAAAATATGTATGTATAGATGCATATAGCCAAGTGACTCCACATATCAAATTCAGAATACTGCAGAGGGGTTGTGTTAAAATAGGTTGTGCTTGTAGGGGCAATAACAGAGCTTTGCTTGGATTTGGCATTTGGCCGTTGCTACCCATTTTCTCAAGAAAACATAAACAATCACCCAACAAAACAGCAAATTGTGGCGAGAGTAAATAGACCGAAGGAAGAAACTTTGTTATATAACACAGCGAACCTGCGGTACCCATCCCCAGCGTGTGTTGTTTGCTGTGACTTACAGCTTTGCTTAAGCATTTTAAAGATTCTTGCAGGTCTTTTTCAAGCTGCCAGCTCTAGCCTAGGAATTATGGTAATGTGCCACTTCTGAGCCCTCGGCAGGATTTGCAACAGAGAAATCACATCAGCCTATGCTGATTAACAATTCCATTCCATCCAGAGATTTATATAAAAAAACTATCTTACATTTTGCTTTTTAATAAGAACGATCGCTATCTCAAATTGAGTCCCAGCAAATTTTAATAAAGGCCCAAGGTTGAGTGGCATTTTGCATGCTGATTTAGCTGTGATTGCTTGCTTTTGATGAGCACCAGCCGGGCATGTATAGCTTTCCTCAGAGTAGGTTTAAAGACCAGTAGTAAGGAAAAGGATAAAAATAAAACTTCCAACTGAAATTCGAGGTCTTTTCTCTCTATGATTGATTACTGAATAAATACCTGCACATATCTCTGCATTCAACCCACAAGTAATATTCCCTACAGCAAAACAGCTGTTTTAATGGCTTTTAATATACTATCCTGTCAAAATATGTTAAGTTTGAAGGCTGCAATTATTAAAAAAAAAAAGAAGATATGATCAATTTATTTATCTATCTATCTTTGTGACAACTCCTCAGTTTAATCAGCTGAGTGCAGATTGGAATAAACCAATGCTTTTATTCTGGTAGTTACATGTTTATATCAGAGTCCCTGTTTAGCAGATTCCTTGCATTGTTTTGGATAGCACCTTGAATGCTCTGAATAACAGCAGCATGTAGGTTGGATAAGGTTTGGGGTTTCTGTCATTAAGCAGTAGAACCTGTCCCTATTAGAGGGCTATTAAAAAAGAAGAACAAATTGTCAGCATAAAAGCTTTTGTAGTCACATTTTCCCCTCTTTGTGTTTTGAGCAAAAATACACATTGGAAATATTTATTTGGAGAAAACTGCCTTCTGAAGATAGAAGGGTAAAGAAGACTGCACAGAATAGTTGAAGTCAAAGCTCGGTGGCAGTGCATGTGTATGTGTGTGCATTATGAAAGTAGCAACGCCATGAAAGTGATCAGGTAACGCATTCCATTTGTTTTGATTCAGCTTTTATGGCTGTTCTTTTTCATCCCTCTCAATAAATTGTATTTCAGCTTCTCTCATTAAAATAGTAACCCTTTTTTTTGCTTCAACCTGGGGAACAACAGAGGCAAAAAAACCCTTTCATATAGGAACCATCCATCATCATTAGAAATAATGATCCTCCCACACAGTAACTAGTGCAATGTACATGAAGGAGCAACTAATTCCCACCCAGTTTCCTTTGCCTCTTTCTCTTTGAGGGATTGCAAATGATAATTTAAAGAAACAGTGTGTGAGAGACTCCTTCAGTCACAGGAAAGCTATTTCCATCTCGTAAACTGGGAAATCACTGTAGGTGAGACAAAAAAGATCCTGTATGATCTCAGTGGAGACATGGCCCTGTTTTCCAGACTAATGTCCCATGTTGTTTTAGTACATGCAGGGGGCCATTTTTAGAAAAATGTTTTTGTTTCAAAGGGAGCAACAGAGGGAAAGAAACAAAAGTAATGATGAGTCCACTGACAGGTAGCAAATTGCCTTTAGCCTGCCTGATATATGCTGATGCAGCCTTTTTGTTTGATGGATCTCTGTTGGCAGTGGAAGTCTAAAGGGAATGAGCTGGAAATGAGAGCTGAGCTGCTTGCTGATGGTCTCAAGGTCTAAGGTCTCAAATCACTTACGCATGTACTTAAGCCCAATGCTTAAGCCCGTGCACTTAAGCCCAAGCATATGTAATCATAGAATGGTTTAGGTTGGAAGGGACCTTCAAGATCATCCAGTTTCAATCCCCCTGCTACGGGCAGGGACACTTTCCACTATGGCAGGTTTCTGCAGGCCCTATCCAACCTGGCCTTGAACACTGCCAGGGATGAGGCATCCAAAACTTCTCTGACCAAGCTCTCTCAGTGTCCCACTACTTCACAGTGAAAAATTTCTTCTTTATAGCTAACCTAAATTTACCCTCTCTCAACTTAAGGACATAATTCTGAAGCTCATACGTCATTTTAAGTGATCAGGGTACTACATTAAGGTGTAGCTTCTCTCTATTGTTTGTGAATAAAAGAGCATATCCCCAAGGGGGATTCTGGTGATTAGGCAAGACTAAAACCTTGCTGGTAAAGCCGACATCTCCATCAGGACGCTTCATGGAGGTTGTCCTTTCTGAAGGGCCTAAGTGCTTACCTATAACCCCCAGCAGAAGAGACTTGGGGAAATTTCAGATCAAAAGTTCCCTCCTTCCACCACCTAACCCTAGAGGTTGCTCTGCTCATCGGCATCTCCTGGCTTGGCTTGGGTAGCCCCATCACGATCCGGCACGGTGAGGCACAGTGGCACCAGAGTCCCCTGCAGGGTCCAATCCTGGAGGTATGCTGGGAACACACCTACCTCTCGCTCACAGGATCACACCCTTCAAGAATGCAGTCATAGTTGCTTTCTTGTTTTAAATGCAGCTGGCAGAGGAGGAGACAGAAGTGCCAGTGCCCTCTGCTCCTGTAATAACCTCAGGATTAAAGCATTTACCCAGGAAGTGGGACAGTGGGCTCTGGGCCCTCCTCAGCCCCAGGGGCTCAGAGTTTCCAATTCCCATGAAACCATCTGAAACCCCAAGTTATCGTGTGAGGGTGAGATGCAGGGCATGGGGAGGAGGAAAGGAGAAAGCATTTGTTTCCTCATTCAAGCTATGCCAATGAATAGAGAGAAAGAAATGAAAAAGCCACAATACCCCAAGGTGACTTTCAAACAGAACATGAGTCCATGTCCTAGTACTTGCCTTAAGTTTCAATTTCCTCCTTTTTTGCTGTATGAGTACTTTGCACTACAGAGTTGCGGATTGAGATTTGAAGGCTGTAGAGGGTAAAAATCTGTAGGAGAAGATCCTTTGTTCATTAAATGCCTGACTCATTCCTGAAAGTGACACTCCCCCTTCCCAAATCTGAAACTTATATTCATCTAGTTAAACAGACATCAGACTGGGAAGAAAAGGGGAAATGCTCCCTTTTCAGAATCCCAGCATCCCTTTTTCCTCACAGAGGGTCGTGGGAATCTCTTCATCTTTCATGAGCAGTCCCACAGCTTGACCAAGGAATGCAGAAGTGCTCTCTCCACCCAGCGTCACCTGAACTCTTGTGGTCGGGGTACTCCCATGGCAATTGGGAAATGTAGGTTTAAACCTCCCAGGCAGAGGCAAACCGAGAACTCGTCATGCTTTTCTTAGGTAAGTGGTTTTAACCACTGGACTACGATATAAATGGTGAGAGGCTCCTCCTTCTCCTTCGGAGACTGCATCTTTTGATGGAAGCAAAACAAAGTTGGCTGTGCTCAGTGCTTTGAAGACCTGCTCACGAGAAGCCTGGGGACTACTTGTCCCAATGACACTATCCTGCAGCACTGATTCTGGCACTTCTGCTTTGTGTTTTCTTTCTTGACCACTCACTGCTTAGTGTGGGGCTTTGGGATTCTTTTCTAAGGCATTAAATGCTCTTCAGATAGTGATCTGAGGTCCTAACACTGAACTTAGGGTCTGTTCTGGGCACATGTGCCCATGAGTTGCTCCATTTGGAATAAGCATCAAATGCCCTGTTTAAGGCTAAAACCAAGCAGAATCAGAAAAGGGCTTCTTCCAGCAAGATACCTCAACCCACATGGATGACTTCAGCCAGTGCCTCCTATCCTGGTCTGGATCAGGCCTTAGGGACAGAGTTGAAACTTCAATAAAGGTTTTTTATGAAGGAAGGAAGGCTAACATACCACAACAGAGATGCCATTTCAAAAAATTTAATGACTTAAGGCAGATACTCAGAAACCATAAAGATGACTGTGGGATGGCCTGGATCCTCAAAATGCTCTGTATCCTGGCACAGACCTAATTGGGCAATTCAACATGTACTTCTTTATGGCATATAACCAGGCTGAGTGGGACCACTCCTGCTTGTAGTCAAGAATGGGTTTAAATGCACAGCTGGATGCAAGCCAGGACACTCAATACTTGGCCTAATTTAGCTTGAAAATGTATAATAGGATATAATGGCTGGCATCAGAGGTAGTAGAAAAGTGAAACTTCTGATCTACCAGTATTTTTTACAATAGTAAATACCAGCCTGTCGCTTGTCCCAGGTGCTTACTTAGGGTAGAAAACTGTCCTGAAATGGAAGTAAATATGTAGGTGTGAAATGAATTTATATAATTTTCTTAATTTGAGGAGAAAATAAATTTCTGATATCACCATATCACTCTGTGTCATTGTAGTAACATGCCATGGGAGAATAAGCCACCACTTTCCATTTCTTGTCTTTTGAAGTTTATTTCCGATCCTAACAGTAAATCAGAGTTCTGTAATCTTGCCGATACATTACAGGGGAATGGAAATTTAGTTTTTAATGAGATTTTTACTTAAAAAAAAAAAAATACAAAAATGAAGAAAACCGTTTTCAATCAAAACTGGGGCTTTGGCGTGGGATGGCTAAGTTTAGAATGAAAAATAACATCAAAGAGATGTCTTTTAGTTTAATTTCAAATGGCACATGCCACCTTGGAAGGGATAAATTCTGGAACATTTCTGTAAAATCTAGAAAATGCCGCTTAAACCTAAGGAAATCTAAAGAATAAGCAAAATATAACACTCACTGGTGGGAGAACACAAGGGCATAAAACTGTGTGTGGTCTTCAAGAAGAGTACTACATATATGTACACATAAGTGATAGTCATAAGATTATACTTGGTATGTGCAATCAAAGGATGTCTGAAAATCCCTATGTGCATCTCTTCTACTGCCTGACTTTCTATGGTATTACTTGAACAGACTCCCAGAAACCTTTTTGTATTTGACCAATACTTCCTGCTATATATCATGCAGGCAGTTTAAGCATCTTTTGAGCTGTACAGTGAGAAAACCTTTAGGGTAACCAGCAACTGATAAAATGTGCATGCAAAACGATTCCTGAGTTGTGAAAACATGCAAAATTTCAAGACCCAAACAGCTCATTCCACACTGATGGCCACTTTCTGCAGGATCTGGCCTATGGATTTTGTGAAATACATGAGTCCTGGCTGCACAAAGAGCAGATTCAACTGGATAATCCTTAAAATCCATGCAGGGGAATTGATGAGCCTGATAACAAATGGAGTGCATTGTGCACGCAAGAAATGTGACGTTGTGCCTACTTCCCAAAAGTCAATTAAGGGCAGCAATCAGCTTTCACGGACATTAGTTCTGACTTGAAATACTTTCCAAGACAAGAAAACCACCAAGACCACTTCCCTTTAGTGTTACAACTATCTTTACAACAGCACCTTCACAGTACATGGACTCCTTTCTGTCATTTTTCAGGCTGACGAAAGCAGAAGCCCTTAGGCAGGAACCCATGCAAAGTCACACGTCAGCCCGAAGCATCCCCGAAGCATTCCAAAAAGGTCCATTTCAAGCAGCAGTTGGAGTCTGGACCCATTTGACTTCCATACTTTCTTCTACTAGAAAATCCACCTCATGTCAAGCTGAGCAGTGTCAGAGAGATGCTGAAGAGTCCCCTCTCAAAGTATTATCCCCTAAGCAGATAAAAACTGATGTCTGTGACAAAGAACAGCCTTTTGTCAAATCAGCACATTCTAAAGACCACATTTTTTCTCAGACTAGGCCACAGCTCCTATTTGTGCTTTCACACCATTGCTTTGAGACCTGATAAGATGCTATCAAGAGGCCCTCTAAGTACTCAAGAACCACTTTAAGAGGAATCACTGGGGCAATTACCATAAGCAGTGAAAGATATGGTATTTATTGATGGGAGATTAATATTGGCCACAATGCAACTGATTTTTTTTCCCTGCAGCTTTATTTTCAAGTTCTTACAGTGGCCTGCTGTGGTCTTTCAGGTTTCTTTCTCTTTCAGAGATGAATGTATTTTTAGCTATCATTCTAATTGGCTGGAGTTCTTCCAAGAGTCTCCAATTTACTCTTAGCGTGTTTGATATAAATTGCCCTAATTTAATTAAGAAGAGGAATGATGAGCTGAGGAAGCTGGAAAGCAGGATCTTCATGTTACCAGGTCTTCACGTAAACATCCTAGGCATAGTAAAGCAGATCTTTTTCATCTAAGGCTGATGTTTCTGAAAGTGCTGCAAAGCTGAGTGCTAGACCTGATGAAAGGACTTAGATACGCTGTATTGCCTGCATTTTAGGTGCTTGAGACTGACAAAGAAATCCAAAACATGAGTTTTGGCTGCTCAGCTGTCACTGTGGAGGTGAAATGCTTGGCTGAAAACAGATCAGCCAAAAAGCCTAACTGGTTGAGCAGTTTTAAGCTTTCCTATAGTAATATGGAGCATGTTATAGAAAACAAGGGGGTGGGAGAAAGGAAAGACACAATATTCCAACAGATTTCTTCCCCCCCTGTTCTTTCAAATGTTGCAAGAAGCCAAAAATTGGGATTTGGGGTTTTTTTTCAATGGGTAAGTGCAAGTGGAGTTGAGCACAGTCTTAACTGCCATATAGCTTGAGCTACTGCCCATGAGGTAGGTGAATGGTTTTGTCCTTCCTCACCTAGAAAGGAAGCTACATGTCCCTCCTTCCTTAGCCCCCTGTGAGGTGGCATTTTGCAAGGCCACCTGGACCGGTTCTTGGACCTGATGACCACCAGAGATCATGCAATGGGAGTAAGTGCTGAGTGGGTACTGAAGATAAAGGCACCTGCAGTGACACATAGATACCTATGTCCTTTGCTCTTACTACATCTTTGGAAATCTTGCTCTTTCTTGCTCCTGGGAAGCCATAAATCAAAATCAAGTACATCATCAAGGAAGAAATTACGGATAGGCTATCACTAAGATATGAATGATTTTTGTCTGTTTTCATTTTTAAATGCCCATGCCAAGAAGCAGATGTGATTCTCGCTGCATGGTGCTGAACCTATCTTAACACAGAAAACTTTCAGAGTGCCTTGAACCAACAACAAGGCTCTCAAAAACTTTTAGATTTATAAAGCATAAATTCAGATATTAAAATCTAAAACCAGAATAATTTTTGTTGAATCCTTTGAAAATTATTTGGGCACCTTCCCACTCTGCTGTTTAACAAACAGTCAGGGGGAAGTCTTGATAAAGACACTTTCTAAAAGTTAAGCCCAAGAGCTTTGGGAGGTTGAATAAAATGAAATTATTTTTAACCTTAAAAAAAAGGGGGGGGGGGAGGGGTTGAAACCCAAATCTTGACATTCTTATAAAATAAGAGGTCTTTTCAGACTCTGGAATTAAACAAATCAAAACCAAGTAAAAGACAACTTTTATTTCCTTGCCTTTAGGTGTTTCTCCAGTTCTGTCTTTGAAAATTGCAAAACATTCTGTTGCCTGCCAGAAAGCCCCTTGTGGCAAGCACAATGCCTTTGGTAGCGAATATGTGGAGGTATAACTTCCCAACCTTGCATTCTTTCCACACACAAAATTCCCATTGATTTCAGTGGGAGTTCTGCACAAAAGGATGGAGTCTTTGGGTGGGTTAATGCAAGACTATGAAAGGGGAGAAAGTGCTTACTGTACTGAGAATATGCATCTGAATTGGTTTTATCACAGCTGGCAGGGCAGTAAAAGAAGTTTATGCGCAATAAACAGCTCTTGTGGTTAGAGTGACGTTGTTCATTCCTAGCCTAGAATTTGGAAGGAGTTATTATTTAATAAAGTTTAATTTGATGAAGAGAATATTTTTAACATCCTAAACTGCACTCTATGAAGATGACTGATAAGCCCAGCCCACTCACAGAAAGAAATGCAATTAATTGGTTTAATGAACTCACCACATTAATTAGCTAATGTCTGTGCAGTTTCAGAATGCAATTGAATGGGCAAATCCTGGAGAACTTGTATTCTAGACTAATTCCCCCCCAAGGTCCCTTTGCTCATCTCCAGCTGTAGCAAGCAGTTCCCAAAACAGGGCAGACATAAACACTCTCCTCACATGCAGAGCTTGGAGCATCCCTGACTATGTAGAACATCCAGTCCCACAAGGGAGACAGCAGGCTAGTGGCAGAAAAAATAGGTATTTCTTGCCCATACAATAAACAGCAATTTTCTGCATGTTGCAAAACACGGTGTACGTGAGAGCACTGGAATATAAAAGCACAATTGTGGCTTTTCCAACCACCCAGCTTCCCCTTGGCTAGGTCTGCTCCCACCAGGATGCACCAAGGGACACATGCCAGGGTATTTAATTGCATGACGTGACTCAGAGTCACCAAGCGGTGTTAACCCAGGTCTCTGTGTTCACTCAGTGCTGGGTTTTGGGACAGGACCCCTTTGTAGAGCTGTATGGCGTGGACTGCACTCAGCTCAGCTCTGACTGCGGCCCCACACAGGGCTGGATGGCAAAGCACCCCACAACTCTGTGACCTGCACCTTCCCATGGAGGGAAAGACAGGCTGAAAATAGAATGGGCACAAATGCTGAGCTGAGAAAGTAAAAGACAGGAGTTAAATGAAAGCCTGCAATGAGTAGAGAGGTAGATTTAATGGGTCTACCTTTTCCCCACCAGCTCCTGCCTCAGCCCTGAAATACAGGAGCTGGGAATGGTTAAAAAAAAAACCCTGGCTAAACTGGCACTAATGACACTTATGGCCAACTGCGATGAGGGCTACGTTAGCTAATGTCTGCAGGTTGTTTGGAGGTCATCTGATAAGCAGGTGCCATAAAACATATTTTAGTCCACTTCCTTTCTTAATCTCCTTGGTGCAAAGTATATTTAGAGCAGGGAAACCCCACAGAAGCAGGACACTAATATGTGGCACCACTCTGCAGCCTTTCGATATCCTCCAATTTTATCAGCCCATCAAAGAGGAAGCAGTGAGCTGGGAGATGGAAGTACTGCTCATTCACCTCATTTGGCTGCATCGTAGTGGGAGTTTTGCTCGTGTGAAGATTGACGGATCAAGGGGAAGAAGAAAAAAAACTCCAATGTGCTCAGTGTTAAAGGGAAGCCTGTTTATGCCTATAAGTAAGAAAGCTTGCTCAAGAAGAAGTTAACTCTTGCTAGAGGATTATACCTGTAATGCTGGCAATTCTGGCCTCTGCATGAGCTGTAATATCTACTTGCATTACCTCACAGGGTGTTATGGGCCTTAATTAATTAATGTTTGTAAAGCGCTTTGAAATCCTCGGATGAAAGGCACTATAGAAGTGCAAAGCAGTTATTAATATTAATATTGCATAAGTGGCTTGGCTCCCTTCGCATCGCAGAGCACACTAACTCCTGCAAGGGCTGCAGCCCTGAATCAGCAATCTTCATACCACCAGGCAGGAGCCTCCCTTCTGCCTCCTCCTCTGATCTCTTTCTTTAAGGACTCCATAGTCTCTTCTCCATAAATCCTGAACAGTCTTCTTATGCCTTCTCTCACGCAAGCAGTATGAACAGTGAGAACAGCACTTTTCATCCCATCACCCCAGAGCAGCGCTTTTGGGACAGGAGGCTGCAGGCTGAGCAATTAAAATCTCTCCATTTGGAAGGTGGGACTTTATGCTTCTGGTTTTACCTTTGTATAAAAGACATTTGAAGTCCCACTTCTGCAACACAGAGTAGAACCTGGTCAAACTTTGGTGTTTGTTATAACCTTTTATATAAAATCAAGATGGCTTTCAGTTTCAGTCATAAGCAGAGTGCAAGCAAGCCCTCAGCAATGCTGGTGCCACTCCAGATTTTTCAGGTTTTCAAAGAGGAAAAAAAGATATTAAAATTAAAATAAACAGGTTCTTTCCAAAAGGGAATATTTCCCACCCAAAAGCCATAACCATCAGCGTAAATTGAGAGCCTTGCACCTCTCACAGGAAACATTAATGTGTTGGAAGGATGAATCCATATAATAAGCTACATGCATATTTTTGTTATTTAGATTCTTGCTTGGTGAATAGAAAGGCTGCGCTGGTGAATAACAACTACACAGGAAATTGAAAAGAAGGTAATTGTCACTTTGTATACAAAGTCCATGAAACCATCTCAAGGTGAGTCAATTCAAAGCCAGTGTGGTGGCTCTAAGATGAATTTGGTCTCTATAAATTCTGCTTAATTTGTCTTAAAATATTACATCTGTGATGAACATCTGTGAATAATAGTGATAGTAAAATAACAATAAGTAATAACGATAATATCAAACATATTATAGAGAATACCACTCATGTTAACACATGCAGTTCTGGGAGGATATTTTTAAGGTGCAGATAATACTTTAAGATGTGCAGATAAAAACATATTGGTGTGAACAGCTAAAAAACCCAAGATCCATTTCTTACTAATTACAGAAAAACAGACATTTGGTCCTCTGAACTGAACAGTTTTCCCAGCAGTGCTCTAACCAGATCATAGCTCAGCTCCTTCTGCAGTAGCTGCACTGGCTGCATAAAGCATTAGCGCTAGTTTGCACTTGTTTATGTCAGTAAGGTAACATATAAGTTAAAAACAAATCACTCTTATGCACTTCAGCAAAACTCTTAGTGACTTTGAAAGAAGTTTTATCTGCATATAGAAGGCGAGCTCGACTCAGGAGTGAAAACAATACCCTGCCAACTACACGTATCTGCCTTCACAAAGGAGTCAGGGAGAGCTTCCCAAGCTCCTTACCACAAAGAGTATAACGTCTGCAGAGATTACGAGAGGCTGAAGGCAGCTTCAAATCTCAGTTTGTTACAAGCTTTTATGTAGTCTTGCTGTAAGGCAAATAAAAAAGTTGCTTCGTCACATTGAGTGCATTTGATGGAGCAACAGAAATGGTGCGTAGGATGTTTTACCAAAAGGAGAGCAATTTGGCCCAGCCACGAAGGGTGTCATTGCCTGGTAAGCACAGCCCAGCCCAGGAGTCACAGCACCCGGGTTTCTTTCTTGGCTCTGCCACTAACTTGTTGCGTGGCCTTGGGCAAGCTCTGCAACCTTGAAATCCTGTTCACCCCCAAAAATAAGGATGATTATAGGAATTAGAAGGCAATTCATTAATGCATTAATTAACAGGCAGCAGGGTGTTAGAGACGGAGCTGTTCTGATTCACCCTGGCAGCCAGACAACTCCTGTCCTGCCAGCACCACTGCAGGGGCTCCTGTTCCCAGTGAGACCCCAAGGAAAGCATCAGTGAGACGAAAAGGGAACTCAGTCTCAGCAACTTAGAGTTGCCCTTTTTTCCCAGGTAGAGGGAATTGGAAGAAAAGTGCAGATCTCCATTTTTTTCAAGGAGCCTGTCCCATGAGGCTGCTTGGGCTGAGATTTATTTTTGTTGCCATGTAAATTAAGTATATAGGCAATCCTGAGGCCGTTTGGACTGGATCCAGCCTGCGCGAGCACCATGTTTGGAAGAGGGTGGGAACTCTATTTGCTTTCAGACGCAGAGGAAGCACTTTAAGCCATTTCTACAAGACAGATGCCAAGGACCTATACTGGAAGGAGATGAGCACGCACTGGCTAGTGGGCAATATGATTGCTCTCTATAAATATATTGCAGGGAGGGGAAGATGGGTAAGCACCATGGAGGGAAATGAGCTATTTAAGCAAAAGGACAATGTTGGCACAAGAACAAACTGGCCCATAAGGCTGGAAATTTGATGATTTCTAAACATCAGAGGAGTGAAGTTCAGGAAAAGCTTTCCATGGGGGAGGAGCTGGGGTTAAAACCTAATTGAAAGGCACTGGCAGTAGGTTAATGGTTGTGACCTAAGAGTTGGTTGCTGGCAAGAGCAGGGGTGTGGTGAATTTCAGAGCAGAGGCTGACCCTTCCAGGAACAGCTAGGAAGGGCCTTGAAGAGCTGGGCTTTGCATTCAAAGTCAAGAGAGCTTCTTTGACTTTAGAGAAGACTGGAAGTGGGCAGGATTTGGCTCGGCACACTGAAGCCCTTTATCCATACAATATTTGCTTACTCTGCTCTGCTGAAGGGTCTTCCTAGGAGAGGCAATAAGCACCAGGCTAAACAGAAGCCGTGAGAAACACTATCACTGGGATATGGGACCAAACCCTTTTGTCTTTTTGATTGCAAAGCTTCAGTCTGTTCTTATTTAACACAAGACTTAAATACATGATAAGCTGCCAGTATACGTCCTGGGCTTTGCTGTGGAGGAGCAGGTTGCACTATCAGATGATTTTTAATACAGCAGGAACACCATGCTGAAGGAGTGATGTGAAGACCAGGTTTCTCCTCTCTGGGTATCAAATACCTTGCTGAAACCACAAGAGGTCTAGCAATGAAGGCAAACTAGCAGTATTAAGATTGGAGTAAGAAATACAAATTCCAGTCAGCCATTTGTTATAATTTCTCAAGGGAATACTCCTTTGAGAGAAGAGCAGTCATCACTGGAAGGTGGAGATGCTCAGCATCCTCTCAGGATGTATCTCTCATCAAATTAAGGGTCAGTAGGAACTTGCAGAATTAAAATGTGTCCCTTTCATCTGAATGAAGAGGTTACAGGTAGAGCTGCTAATCGTCCCAGTGATAGCCAGCTGGCTGGCACCATGAAGCAACCTTCCATAATAGCTTGAGTCTCACCACTCAAGCATTTGTATAGAAGACATAAAAGCAATAGTTGTTTGCAATTCATTTTACACCCCAGTGCCACTCTCAGAGGTTGCTCCTGGGGCTGCTCTCCCTTCAATGGAAAATGTTCCAGAGCAGTAATTCCCACTGGGTTTCCAGTCGAGACTGAAATGACTCCATCGGTGATGGTACACTGCCCTGTACATGGAGCCTAGCAATGTGAAATTGCTGTGCTCTGCCTCCCCCTCCCAGCCACATTTATAATGCTTATTACGAAAACCAACTGCCAGGACTGCTGTAAGTAACTGTGTTGTTGGTGTCTCTCTTGAACTGCCTTGGCTCGTGTTTCCTACTCAGGCACCCAAGGGCAAGGTTATGGGGTTCACTTGTATTCAGCCCTTATTGTTGTTATTATTATTACTATTAGTATTAGTATTCATTACTAATATTAATTATGCAGCATGTGGTAGTGCCTAGGAGCCCCAAACCATGGCCCAGAACCGCAGAGCACACAGCCCTTCACATGCACTGAACAGAAGGACGTTCCCTGCCCCAGAAAAATCACATGAGCTTGTAGTGGAATAACAGAGGGAAGAATTTGCTACCTGGAGGCCAAATTCACCAGGGCATGAAAAAGTGAACCTCCCTTTAAGCACATCTTTACCCTGTGAAACATCTGTGCAAGCTAGAGCAGAATTCATCCACTCAAAGGGCAGAGATGGCATAGACAGAGTATGGAGATTAGGATTGAGGGGGGTTTCTTAAAAATGAAAATAGATTTACATGGTCCAGGACAGAAAAAAATGGGGGTTTGCTCCAAATCAGAAGTTTTATCACTAGTGCTGCTGAAAGCAACTCTATTCTGTGTCCTGCAGCCTAATGGCAGCGTGAATCTCACAGTATATCTCAGGGACTCCTAGGGTTGTACGAAACCTTGGCCCCAGACAAAACAAGAGACAGGACATTTCCAGTGCTATTGTTGTAGGAAAATACTTTAAAGTCACATTGCTGAAAGATCTATAAAATGTTGTTCTAAAAAAGAGTTTTCTCAGTTTGTGGCACCTTTGCAACATCTTTCTCATTACAGCATGAAGAGTTCTTAAAGTAGCACCTGCATTGCTCAAAAAGGTAAGGTGTATAATTAGTCTGAATTAATATAGTTCATTATTTTCTTAGGGTTTAGTCTATAACAATGAGAGAATACACATTTAGCACGTAACATTGCACAATACACTGTGATACGAATGACTAGCCCAAAGAACTTAATCCTGCCTGCCTCTGCAGCAGACCTGCTGCATAAACCTGTGATATTACTTCACTTCTCTTTGCCTCAGTTTACTCCTCTGTGAAAAGGGAATAAGTGTAATTTATTGTAATTCTTCTGTAAATTGTTTTGAGATCTGCTGAGCTCCACGACTTAAATGAGTGAATGAAGTTGGACACAAGGAAGAACAGAATAATGATATAACAGCATGTTCTCATTCACCTGCAGTACTGGAGCTTGTCTCACAATACAGCAACACGTCACTTTAAAATTTACTTTACGTATTAATGCAATTATTACTTTAAAATGAAAGTGCCAGACTTTTCAAGTCAGGGGAAGTCTGTATGTAAATGCCTTGAGGCCTAAGAAGCTTTCAGCCCTAAATACTGAGGGTCACCTGAAAGGTACTTTGGCACCTTTTAATGAAGGGAGTGTGTTTCTTTACATCTTGCCATGGTTTAAAGATCATTTGTTTTTCTGCTTCTCTGGTGTGTAATTTAACATGTTTTCATATGGAAATTAGGCTTTTCTACTGCTTTTAGAGAGCTTTTTGAAAACTGCAGACAAAGAATCTGATTCAAACTTTCTGATCAGCTAGAAATAGATAGCAACCCATTCTAAAGACAATCCTTGAATCCTTGAAAGGGTTCACCTCAGTCTGAGCATAGATGAAGCTCACTGCCATTCACATGCTTAAAATCTGGCAACAGCTCATACATAGATTGCTGAGAAGAGGGTCAGTTACTGAAAAAGATCAGAGTAGTTGGCCAGATTGCACTGATTTCCAGGTATCAGGGTGTAGGTGAGAGCATTTTATATTTGCCATAAAGACTTTACAGAGTAATCAACAACAGCAAAATCAAAACCAAACAGGAAAGAATGTTGGCTATTTTCCTTTTTTTTTAGTAGATGAAAATGATTATGAGCAAGAGGCAATTTCAGCCTAAGTCCCTTTTCCTTTTTCAGCTCTATGAAGCAATAAACACCTGTGGCTACAGGAATAAATAGTAAATAATAACAACAAATAGGAGAGGAATCCACTTATTTCACATGGAGAATGAAGTTTCATGTTGAGCACATCATAGTAATATTATCAGTATTTTAATAACATTCACCTTTTAACCTAGAATCCCACTAAAAGGCAAATATGTTTAAATAGACAAGTCAGTCTCTTTTGGCTCTTTGTAGTCTTTGTAGACTTTGACTGTAGTCAACAGACAAAGTCTCTGTAGACTGACTAGTCAACAGAGCAAGAAAAGTTTATCTAGGTGATGAACTTACTTCCTGCCTTAAATCATCACTCCTGAAGGACCTTAGATTCCTCAAGTGTCAACAGCAGTTTCAAAGCAAAGAGAATAGTTACTATTCCACAGCTGGGGAAACCAAAGCACTGCAGGATGAGGGGATGTGCCTTTGTTACCAGTCCTGGTGTCTTAAACCAATACCCTGTTAGGTACCACTGCACCTGAAGGTACAAATGTCTTCTCATGAATTCATCAGGTTGGAGTCCAAGTCCTTGTCCCCACAGAAAGTAACTTTCAGGGTAATAGGAGCTCTGGGGTCTTCTTAGAAGGCCAATGCAGGATTTCCCTGCCAGGAAAGCTATTGCTCTATTGGCACAACCTAATCCTGACCACATTTCTTCTGTGTACTCACCTCAGAGTGGAAGAGCTATGTCTGATGAAAAACATCATTGTAGGTGGACTTGATTCCCTTTTACACATACCATGGTTGAGTCCCTTTTTGGAAGCAAGAAAGCAGCCCTGCAGAGTGGAATTGTTGCACTACCAAAATTTAGGTCTCTCTGACCTGCCTAGTCTCTGCACTCAGTATATAGCTAACAAAGAGACTTCTCCAAGAAGAGGAGAAAATTACTTTTCTCAGTGTTTCTAGACAGAGCATTGGGAACCCAACTATGTAACTTATTAGCTGAGCACTTAGACTTATGAGCATCTATGATGGAGAAGCATGTGTTTAAGGGAAAAGTCCCCTCTCATTCAGCCACTGTGAAGGCTGCCTATATTATAACAGGTTTCAAAACATTTCTAATTACCAAAAAGCATGGATTTCTCCGGTAGTAAAATTCTTCCATCTGAGATTCTTCTAATCAAACATGCATACACACAAACACTGAAAGGGTGTCAGAAAAGCCCAAAAAGGGTGAAAAAAAACTAACCCAAAACACATGGAATGCACTGAAGCCCAAACCACAGAAACCTCAAAGGAAGAACTAATAGCCACAGCATCACCCAAATTCCACTTACATCTCATTAGAGCTTTCCTACAAAGGGACATGCAGGAAAGTCAGCTAATACAGGTGTGAAGTCAGTGCCCATAAATTAAAGCACATGTGCATGTTCTCATTCGGGATTAAAATGCCTACAGCATTGCCTACAGCAATGTAAGGCAACCTTTTCCTGAGTGAGAGCATCCCCACAAGGGTTGAATGTCTTTAGCTGGTGCACATTGATTTCACACCTTTGCTCATTCACCTTCTTGGAGGGCTCCTGCAAACACACGGCTGCAAAAGGCCAGGCTAAGGGGGGAGCTAAACTGCTGCTCATGTAGGAATAAGGGATGGGCCCATGCTGAAGCCCTGGAACTGTTTTGCTTTGCTTTGCACATTACGTGGCTGTAAGAAGGAGCTCCTTCTCAAATGGTTGTATGTGGCCCAGTGGCAACACACACAGCTGCGTACTCAGATAACAAAACATGGAATCAGAGAATGCTTAGGGTTGGAAAAGATGTTAAGGTCATCTAGCGCTGGGCTTTTTGGATAACCAAAAGTGATGCCTTTGGTGCATTGTGGCTGCTCTGGCTTTGCTTTTTGAGCGTCACACTCTTCTGTTTCTTAATGTTTCTTAATTAATCCAGCCACATCTGTCTGGATACGAAACATCTTACTCCCAAGAGGACCCATGAAAATTTGACTTTCTGCCTTTCTTGTTCTGTTTTTCTTTCATTCCACACCCAAGTAATTGTGGGACAAAAGGTGGATAATCTTTAGTGTACTGTAGGTCTGGAACAGCTTTGGGTAAAAGCAGTGCAAGTTGGTGAAAAGCTGAAAAGTTTGTTAGGAGAATAAGTAGACACGATGACCGGCAGACACAAGGGACTGAATTTGATGACCCAAACATTGCTTTCCTGTCCCATGCATGTAACGTCAAGGGAAAGCTGTGTACTCTGAAAGAAAGTGGTTGGTTTCAATGCATGAAAACCTTGAGTGCTAAGGCCTACTCAGTGATAACAACAGTCTGCATTTCTCCTTCATTTCCATGATACTCACAATGTAATCTTAACCTGAGTCACAACAGCAAGCGGCCACCCATAGCTTGACCCAAAATACAAACATCTCATTTCTCAGTGGAGAAACTGAGGCTTACAGCAAGGAGAAAGAACAGAACAATCCTGCCACAAAAATCTGCAACAGGGATGGCAGAAAATCCTATTTTATTTCCTTTTCTGTGCCCACTGCCAAGCTGCCTTGTCCTTGTTGCAAGAAAACACACATACAAGTCTTATGCCAGGCTGGCTTCCAGCTCCCCAGCATGTCTCCATTCAAAACCCAGCATGATGTGTCCCACCTTTGCTAAAGCAAATAAGGAAATGAACAGTGAGAATGGAAGGATGGGTCAGAGGTGGGAGCTGTAGCATAGCCAACAAGGGTACCAGCTTTAACCATGCCAGGAACCGAGATGCAGTTCACCATCATCAACGCAGGTCACAGCCAGGAGGGTATGTGCCTCTTCTGCCTACGTGCGCTGGTGCTCAGCATATACCAGCCACAGCAGGGATGGGATCTGCAGCTCTTGCACCTATCAGCTATGGTGCAAGGCAAACCAGGACTTTCCTCAGATCAAACATGCGCTGATCCCTTCTTTCAGTGCAGAACAACCACAACTACATCCTTCAGCTGTGCTGCGGAAGGTTTCGGTTTTACCACACATGGCCAGCACTGCAGGAGAATGGCAGATAAGCCTTTCTGCCCAGGCAAGTGCTCCATCCTGCTCTGTCTGTGTTGTCTTCCGTCTGTGTTGTGAGCAGGAAGGTTTTGACAGGTGGCTTTGCTGTAAGAAAGGTGGCACTCTCGTCCTGGTTACCTCGCACAAGGCTCATTTTGCCTCCTCAAAAACAAAGTTTGTTGGCACAGGAGGGAAAAAAAAGGCACTTTTCTCTAGATAATGGTACTATAGACATGAAGAAACACAGCTGGGAATTGCAATCCACCCAATGGTTTGTGTGTTTGCCAGATAGGGAGCACAGCTCCATCCCTTAGCCCTAAGTGCCCACCTGCAGCACCTGAATTCCAAAAAGGCCACCCCCACTACTGCAAACAATTGGCAGAGATGAAGGAGTCCTTCAGTCCTCTAAATGTTTGTGGGAATTCCAGGATGCTACTTAGTCTCTCCTCAACCTTTACTGGAAGCCAATAGTCCTTCCTTACATGCTTGACTTGCTGAAACTCATCTCTCCTGGGTGGGACTTGGTCTCTTCTACCTGTTTCCAAGGCCCTGCACTGACATCAGCTAAGGAAGAGCAGTTTCACTCCAGCAATGACACCCTGGCTTCTTCATTATGGTAAATATCCATCTTCACTTATGGTCTTACCAGGTCATGCTGGCAAACAGCAGCAACCAGGACATAACAGGCCACTAAGGACAAAACACAGCGTGAGTCAGTTCTTGACAAAAGGAACAGCATAACTGTTGAGCAAACCATACAATCTTACAATAACACCTGTAAATGCAGTCATGTAGGGTGTTTCTTTTCCACATCAGGCTACTATATGTTAATCTTTGCATATGGTACAACATCAGACACAGTGCTAAGAAAGACAAACCCAGGCACACTGGGGTCACCCATAGTGATGGCACCACTGAGGTCTGAGCCTCAACCATTTCCATGTGTGGGAGGTCCTGTTGCCACTTGGGTCCAGTAGTCATATAGCCCACTTATGCAGGGAGCTAGGAAAGGCCACCATGGCCATCATCACCAGGATCTCCTGCTGGTAGAGTGGGAAGTCCAACGTCCTGTGCTGCCAGCTCAGTGCAGTAAAACCATGCTTTTGAGTCCTGCATTTAATGATGGGGGAAGCTGGAGTCTGCAAACTCTCGCAGCTGAGAGCAAGCGCCGTATGTAACCCACCTCCGGTTCTCCAGAGGCAGAAAAATGAGGCACAAATGGTCCGTGATGGTGCCAAGAATGTCCAAAACGACATCTAGTAAAAGCAGCTGAAAAGATTGCAGAGACTTTCTGGAATGATCCATTAACATTTTTATGATGAAATGTAGGTGTGACAGGTCCCAGCCGTCTCCTCTCACCTCCTTAGCGTGGCAGTGGCTGTAACACCTGCGGATGGGATACCGCATACGGCAACACGCTCCCTCTGCCAAGAGACACGGAACTGTGTTGATGGAAATATGAAAATAGCCACACCTTGAGCAGATCTGCGTTAAAATGGGGAAATTACACCTTTCAGTCTTCTTGCATGGAGAATACTTGCAAGAAGGGGAGGGAAAAAACACATGTGGAAGTTCACAGCCTGCTGTTGAGCTCCACTCAGTCAACTACAATGGCTGTGGGATGGCTGACATCCCAAACCCAGGGGAATAATGGTGGAGGTTGAGGTCTCTGGGTCTTTCATTCAGCTGAACACAAGTCACTGGACTCAGTGTGAGGGTAACTGGGTGAGAAGGACCATTCTGGGGTATAGAAATTATCCCAAACTCTCTAAAGCATCCCAATTGCAGCCATGAGAGTCTGTGGCTGAGATTTTGCTTCATCCTATGAGGAGGGCAAATGATAAAGATAGCACAGATTTGGGTACTGAGCCTGCTGGTGGAGATGCTGAGTGCCTGTGTGGGAACTGAAGATGGAATGGCGTAGTTCACCCAGGCTGGAGGGAATGAAAAAAGTTGTGGGGGGAGAGAAGGAGGACTCATATAAGCAAAGATTCCATTTTGTTTCCTTTCAGTTTCATTGCAATTAAGGCTCCTAATTGAAACCAGTTTTACTCAAGGTTTACTGTGCTGGTTGTTTTCTTTCTCTGCTGTTAAATGCAGGTGTTCCACATAGCAGGAAGTTGGCACGAAGGGATAAATTTCCAAAGCACTGCCTGTACCATTCATAAATTAATGCCTGAAGAAATCAGTGTTGTGACAAGCTCGGCTGTGCAGAGGAGCTTGACTGGGAGAGGAGGACAGGGGAGAGAGGAAGAAGGGGTGAGGAAAGGATGTGTGTCACAGCTGATGGATGGAGGCACTGCAATGATGGTGTGAGGAATGAAAGTCAAGTAGGATCAGCCCTGATCTGCTGCAGCATACAACAGCCTTGGCTCCATCCTACCTTAGTGAAGCAAGAAGAAAATCTCTGCTGGGTTGCCATGGGGGGCAGTTTTAAACCCATCATTTCATGTTGGAGCTGGACCAGATGAAGGAGGACCTCTGGGGAGCTGTTTACCAGCCTGGAAGTGGGCTGCAACTCTGTACATGCTGCTTTGCTGATGTGGAGTGAGTGAAACATAAACCAAAGCAATATTAAAATCATAGTGTGCCTACAGAGCCACGGGTGTGTGTGTGATGCTTTGCAGACAAATAAAATTCTGAAGGGAAAAAATATGTATATCTTACCCTAAATATATTACCTTCAGAGAGGTCTGCATTTGCAGAGGGAGAAGCTCCTGGAATATAGATTTCATGTGTGAAATTGACTGTCATTGCAGGCTCTTTTCCGTCATCTTCCCCCATATCTGAAATGCAGTCTAACAGTGCTTAGGGGAGATATATTTATGGATAATGAATGTGGCAAACCCCTTACATAGCTACTTGTGGTTGCACAGTGGATGAGAGAGAGCAGCCATTCCCAGCTCAGGAGAGGATGTGATGGGTGAGCCCAGGTCCATGTAAACATCCTCCTCCAACTCTGACATTATTTACTCCTGGAGGAAAACAGGTGGGGGAAAAATTATTCCTTGATCTTGAGAAGCAGCTTTAGAGTGGGGACACAAGGTGTGGGGAACTGTTTGCTGGTATATTTCTGGCTGCTCAAAAATCAGTCCAATGGATGCTAAAGGGCTCTGGGCTGGTGATGCAGAAAAACTCCTAATGCAAAAATCATCTCAATGCTCAGGGCTCCGACCTGCTCTGCAGTTTGTATTATCCTGTGGAGCTTTGGCCTGGAAGAAACATGGGCAATGCAGACCAAGGTGCCTCTGCCGCAGACTTCATCCTTCATCTCAGATAGACCAACTGCTGCACACGTTGCCCATTAGATCCAAGCAACCCTTCCTGAGACAAGCCTGAGACACAGAGACAAGCACCAAAGCAAAAAAGATAAATACTTTTGCTAGGAAATAGGTCGGTGAGCTTTGGTTTTTAACCACAGGGGCCATCATTTTCTTATCTCATCACAGCTCTCTGCCCTGCAATGCACCCCGCTCCAGCAGGTACTCACCAGCCCTCATCACCCATGCCAACCCCAGCATTGTATTATACAGCAGTACGCAACCCTTTCTTGTTCAGTACAAATTACCCCCTGCTCCATTAAGCAGCACCTTTCAGTTGTGCACTTAGTGGCAGGCTAATGTGATAAAAACGTGTTTATATCACACACTATTTAGCTATGTATCAGTCAGGTGCTGTTTTCAGAGGAGCAGAGCCATGTCACAGGGTTAACCACCAACGGAAGCTGAAGCTTCAACAGCCTTTATTAGCTTGGCAAGTGCTCCTAACCACACTCTTCCTACTTGCAGAAGAGGCGTCTTCTTTCATGAGCCTCCTCTTGGGCTGTGGAGGTGATATTTACCAAATAAAAACTGTTGCTGCACCTGTGTAGTTCTCATGTGGCTTTCAGGTTAACCCGTTCTTCTCAGAGGCTGTTGTAGGAAGCATCCTTGCCTTTCAGTTGGGTTTTGCAAGAGATTGGTGCAGAGCCCTTCCGGTAGGAGCTCGTCTTGTTCCCATCTCAACAAGATATTTGGATGATCAGGGCATGAAGGGTGCACAGGGTAGTGGATAGGTAGAAGAGGAAGTGGGAATGCCTCCAGATCTGGGCAGAGCTTCTCAGCTGCTTTGGCTGCAGTGTGGCAAGGCACACATATAACAAAGGCTTCAGAGGGGTGAAAGAGTTTATTTGGAACTGTCACCCTGTGTAAAGCTGTGAATCACTGAGGTCAGCACCAAGCTCCTGTTAGGCATGCATGAAGGTGAGGAGGTGAGAAAGGTACATGGGAGAAGCATCTTGGATGTGTTTTCTAAATTCATTGAAGGTGTTAAGCAAAAGCTTCATGATTCTATAAATGTTTTCTTAGGGGTAACACACATGCTTATCCACATCCAGGTCTTTCACTCCTCATTCCTGCTGTGGTGCTGCTTTTGGAAGGAGAAGAGGCATGCGACTCTCCAAACTCAGTGACTGCTTTCTGTTAAGTAACTACTTTTTGTCAAGCAGAGTCCAAGTCGGTGTCTGATTCACATTACACTAGCCCTGGACACTGAATGGGCATATCTGGCTTGAGCAGCAGGAGGAGGAGACAGGACAAAAGTCCACTGACACCTATTGCAGACACTTCACCCAAGAATCATGCCTCTATCAAGCTTCATGTTTTCCACATAAACAGGAGTGGTAAATGAACTCCGCATGAAACTCTATAACTAGTGCTGTGCTGCTGGTCTCCAGAGAGACATCCCACAGGCCATGTCTCCCATATACAAGGTGTTGCTGGTAAAATATCTTCAAGCCAGCCTCTTCCGAGTGTAGGGTGCTGCCAGGTCATATGTGCCAGCTACAGTAAAGCCCTCTAGTAAAATCTCTCCCTCTGCTGTGATTAGCTCGTATCCAAGGCTGTTGCTTCGTGCATACCAGATCAACCCTACCAGAAGCATCTGGCAGGTGAAAACACACAGCGGGACAGAAGCTGTGTTGTTGGACTCCAGAGGCAAGAGTGACAGACCTTTGCTGACAGCTTATTCAGGTCCAATGTGAAGCTAGAGAAATTCATAGTAGGAAATACACCCTAAGGACTACCGAACACAAACACACACCCTCTGCTTCAGATGCAAATTACTGACACCTAGGAGAGTGTTTGAGAAAGTATCATTACATGATTATTCTCAGCATTTTTCCAAGATATCTATTGTTTGCCACAGCCAAAACATGCTGCTCTTCCCCTCAGTACCCATTCTTCTCAGCTATATTGTGAGTCTTGTGTTAAACACACAAGGGTCAATACATCTGATCTGAGTTCCTTTCTGTCCTTAAAATAACCAACCTACATCCCAATACTGTGTTACAATGTCAAACAGAAAGACTTTGAGATGGAGGTAGTGATATCAGACATTCAAAAAGAGGGAACCCATCTCTGGAGACTCTGGGATTACCTTAAGGACAACATGAGATTTACCAAGGAGCGATTTTGTGTTCTCTTTTTTCCTTTCTGATCCAGACCATATAGGATATTACACCGCTGAACTCATCTTCACCACTCTGAGAGATGGACAGGGTCTCTTTTTAAAACAAAAAGCAGCTTTTCTTCAGGAATCATAAGAGTTGGTGCTCTGGAAATATCTCCTATGACATTCAGTGACACAAGAGATAAGGATACTTGTATTACCAGAAACAAGCATCAGGGTGGAAAAGCTGCTGCCCCAGGCTGGCCTGATCCATTCCTTGAGGCCACTAAGGATAAACAAAGGCAAAGCTGTTTCTTGCAAGCAGCTTTCCCTATAGTGAGTCTGAAGTCATCCCTAGATGAATGTTACAGCAAGAGAGGGTAAGGCTCTTAAATCAATTTATAGTTCCTGTTTTCCTTCACCAGGTGACTAATTAGTCCCATATGGGGCCAATTACACTTCCCTAGGTGGGAAACGTGCCATGTAAGAAACCTTGTGGCAAACCCCTCTTCTCCAGAACAAGACTCAGCTGCTTTACTGTGAGCAGCTCCCCTCTCTTCCCATCATGTCTTTCCTCTTTCACCTTCTTACTTTGGCAATCCCTGGACCATGAAAGCCCAGTCTCCTTACTTCCCCAGCCCCAAGTTACTCCACAGGCACAAGCCTTGATGTCCAGTGAAGAAAAAGCCCTGCAAATGTTATATAAAATTTCAAAAGAAAAGATTTAATCTTGTCATTCAGGATTTTGTCCTGTGGCCAAGATGTGGGACTTTGTAACACGGACCTCAGAAAAAACGCTGCACTGCTTTCAAATCAGTGCAATGCAAATCAGAATCAAAGGGTGCTAACAAGTTATTGGGGCAAAAAAACCCACATAGGCAGATACTATCCCCTCAAGCCCCTGAGGGTAGATGTTACCAACAGAGGTGTGACAACACTCCAGCACTCCAACACTATAAACTGAACCTTAAGCAACTCATTCAAGACAAATCGTTTTAGAAATGAAATGTTTACTTACTCATCGACATAAAACCTCCACTCTTCAATTGTCTATCTCAGTCTGTGAAAGTGCATTGAAAATCTACCAAGATTATAAATAGAACTGCTCAGTTAACAGCTGCTTTGATGTCTAAAATAAAGTCCACATTGCTACTCCCCCTGTCTACCTGTCTGTTTTTTGAGATTGTCTCTGTTTAGACCAGCATTCCTGGGCTCGTAGGGAGATAGATGTAAATGAGCTATGATGAAAGATTAATTATTTCTCATTGGAGGGAGTTTCTTACCATGTACAAAAGAATTAGAAAGGTTTTCTATCTCACAAACATCCCAAAGTAAAAAAAGGGTATCAAAATATCAGAGAAAAGTCCAAGTCCTCCCTGCTTCTCTTTGAGAAAGAAACTGTGTCTTTTAATCATGGTCCCCATTTTCAAGTGTCACAGAACCTAAATATAGTCAAAGATCTCTGAACTTCCTGCTGGGATGCCTAATTTGGGTAATGTAGGCACTTCACAGTACTGATGGTTCGAGGTGCAGAGGTCAGGATAGTGCAAATCACTCATTGGTTTCTTGTCCTGGGTTATATAGGCACATGCAGAAGGTAGTCTAAATATGACACCCAGATCCTCTGTCTGTCCTTTGCTGAACATCTCATGCCCTAAAAACTGAGACTCCCTTAATGATATTCTCAGTGTGAGACATCCAAATAAATCTATGTCAAAAACCTTATCGTGCCCTACTGAAAACCCAGCCCTGGGCTGGCAGGTGGGATGTGGGGGATACTGACAGGAATTGGCTGTGCAAGCTAGATGAGAAAGAGCCCACCCACGTCTTCCCTGACTTAGACAAGAACCATCCATTGCTCATGTTCATAATTCCTGACGTTGCTTCCAAAATTCAATGTGTGGGACCTGAAAAACACCTATCATGGAGGGGGTCTGAGCACAGATAAACTCCTAGACCTGTTGGCAGTACACTGGAAGGCTAATTAAATGAATATGGCTTTCAGTAACTTCCAAGCTAAACAACTTGCCAAAGCATTCAAACTTGCTAAATATTGGAAGTGTTTTGCCTCTATTGGCTCCATGCTCAGGCATCTCAGGATGGTTAGTTCTACCAATAATTCATGTACCTGCATGTTTTAATGACAACTGAAATACCCTGGCATTTCTGGGCTAGCATGTGTGCTATGATCTATGAGCCTACACTCCCTCTACCTTCACTTTGAACTGAACTGCTTTATTAAGCAACCCCACTACCCACCACTATCTAACATGCCAAGACCTGTGGAGTTTTCTTGTACAGTGCTGCCTTTGAATCCCTTCCAAGATCCAACCAGTAGCACCAGTATTCAGACACTGTAGGATGATACCCAGAGCCAATGAATTAAAACTTCCTTTGGGAATATGAAGAAACCCAAGAAGACTGTTTGGGTTTCTTTTCTAACAAAGCCAATGAGAACCAATTGACACACGCACTATGATCATTAGGACAGGGAGCTACAAATGAGCATATCTGCAATAAAAATCTCATTACACCTACCTACTTCCCTAGGAGAGAAACTTGCTTGTCCTAGAGGAGCAGAACAGGGCACTCTTAGAAGAGGAATATAGGGGTTCCTCTGCCTTATCTGTACTGCACATGAAGCTGCTTCAGAAGCATATTTCTAAGGATTTTTTGCTGGTATTTACTCCTTCATTGTTACAAAACAGGTAAGCTATAGAGCCTTAGATATCTAAGGGTCAGGTCCACAAATGAGGTTATGCATTTCAAGTGGTATTAGATATATTCAAGTAGGAATTTGGAATGAGACTTAGTTCACAGATTAAAGCATCCAAATTTGGGTGTTTACACACTGACTTCTGAAGTCCCGCTGTAGCTACTGGGGAGTTAGCAATGTTGCTATCAGCTTCTAGAAGTTTACTCAGCTCACATTAAAGCAGACACTTTTATCTGGCCCATCAATCAGTTTTTTCTCAGTGGCAGTGACTGTACTTCCTAGGAGCTTCATCCAGTTGGCTACATACCAACACTTAGTACCTGGAGTGAAACCCTGCAGTATCCATAACATCTGCACCAAACTGTCAGATATGGTTTGGGATCTATGGAAGACCCATGGTCCCCTGAGCAGCATCAAGAGGCAAGAAAACATTCCCTAAAGCACCCCAAAGGACACTCAGCACATATATGTGAAAAGTGAACAATGCAGAGGAGGCAGAACTGTCTGGCAACAAGGGACAGAAAGAGTCTCTGTGGTTGAATCACTTTGTGCCATTTGCCCTCAGGGTCATGGTCTATTTGTTGTCTAGATATGGCCTTTGAGTGTAACCTTTTGACTCTGTATGGCTGGTTAGTATGTCGGTTACACAGCCCTCTTGTACCTAACTACTGTTAAGATGAAATAGTACAACTGAAACATAACAGAAAGAAAAGAGGAAAAAAAAACAAACCTACCAACAGTCTACATGCTTGTCAGTCTGATCTAATGTCCTCTCATCTTGGGATGAAAGGGCAAGGACAGCTTTGCTGCTTCTGACCACCAAACAAATGTTCTTTATGCATTTGTTTGCACATATGTGTTTGTTTATACTACAGCACTTCATAGCAAACTAAAATAGTTCCTGGCCAAGGTATGTATAATGTTTTTAATAGAAATGGTTTGGGTTGGAAGGGACCTTGAAGCTCCTCCAGTTCCAACCCCCTGCCATGGACAGGGACACCTTCCACTAGAGCAGGTTGCTCTATGTTTTTCAGTTTGGTCTCTGCAAATAGCTACCAGAAGTGTCTGGACAGAGACAGAAAAGTTTGGAGCAACACCTACTGCTTGTGTTTTGCTGGATCCTAGCAAACACAAAACAGGATGCAGAACTGACACAAGTCAGCAAAGGAGGATCTCTAGTTGTGTTTTAATATCTATTGAAGATGCCATGGGATCTCTTCCCTCCTGTTTCTTTGTATCCATTAATTTTCCTAGAGAAAGCCAAGGATGCACAGCTTTCCATGCCCCAAGTGCCAACATTAAGGGCTATCATTCCCTCTTGTCCTCATGTCCAGGCTTCTTTCCTGTGCAAATAAACTCACAGAGGTTTCCATGCACATCTGAGTCTCCCCCTGATCTGGGATCATGCTGTGGCCGTGGCATGCATCCAGCCCAAAACCCCAGAATTTCTCCTGAGTTCAGTAGTTTAAGTTCATACCTATGTAATCAGGCAGGAAAAAAAAGCCAGGAACAAGGTCTCACTTAATGAATTAACATACAGCTGTCTCCTTCCAGCCAACACCCCCAAGCCACTGCAGTTTAATTCCCTTCATGTCCCACATTGGTACATTTATACCCGCAGATCTGCTCCGGTAGGTGTGAGGGAGGCAGGGAGCAGGCAAACGGTTTTATTACTTTAACCATTCCAAGATAATTAAGCAGGGCAACTTTTGGGTGTAGCCAAGGACTAAGCCCCCTTTTATTGCTCTGAGAGAGTAAAGAGGCCATAAAAGGCATTTAAATTACTATTACCCTCAACAGTGAAATTCGGAGTCAGTCCAAAAGAAATTCTATTCATTTCAGGCTCACTGACTTCAGTGGAGCCAAGATGTTGTCCTCAGTTTCACAGCCTTGGAGAATATAACCCTATCAAAACAAGACTTTTTAGCAAGCTGTTACTGTAGCCTTTGAACACAGAGAAGGGACACTCAGACTAACGTCAGGAGGTGGCTGCAATCCTGGCAATGAAGTTCGCTTGTGTCTGTAGAGAGCAGGGACATACGAATGCCCCCTGTTGTACAAGGAAGTGGTCTGCTTTCACCTGCCCTAAGCACTGGCATCTCCTCACCCTTATACGTTATGGGTATTGATGCACCCTTATAAATTATGCCCTTCTCCTCAGCTCAAACCTTCCACTGGGATTTGCAGATACTCAGCTTGAGCTGGCTCATCTGTTAGACTGCAAGTTTGCTTACAAAGTCTGGTCCCTGCAGTTACTTGAGCAAGGATAGGCTGTATCGCTGAATCTTCAGCATTTCCTTTATCTGTCATTTAAAATGGTAAGGCTTACCAGGGAGATGAATATAGGAACAGAGGAGTTGAAAGCTTTTATATCAGACCTCTACAAACAAAGTTAATGTGTCTTCCTTGTGCACAAAGATTAGCTGTGATTAAGTGCTCCAATATGAAAAACGAAGACAGAAAAATAGAAAAGTGTTGCAGTGCTTAGCCATCCTTCTTAAAATAACTACCATTGTGTTAGGCTTAAAAGGCATTTGCTAAAGATTTTGTGAAGAATTAAGCTTATTTGTTATTCTTTTAAGATAGAAACAAGAGTAAAGGAAAAGCTGTTAGTCAACATTGTCTTAGAAGATAAAGGTTTCTAGATAAGAGCATATATGGGTCAATAGAAGCTTCAGTAAATATCTTTCCTGATTGACAGGTCTCTGAGATTTTTTTTTAGCTGGTTTAATGTCACCTTCTTTCTTTTTTCTTTTTTCCTTTTCTTTTTAAACACTCTTGCAGTAATGTTAGCTAATGGGGCAAGTAAGTTATGGCACGTTTATATCTGACCAACGGTGACACCAGGAAAGCAGCAAGAAGCAACCTGAGGGATGGTGTTTATACCATGTCAGCTTAACTCAGGCATCTTATCAAGAGGTTCAATTAAATGAATGAGACAGAGTTAGTCCAGACACTTACTTCAGATTATTAATGTCTCCAGCAGGGGAGACTTTTCTGCTTTAACTAAACTCATTTAAAACCAGCCCTCAGAGCATGAGCAGAAAAGAGCAGTGCATTGCAAACCCCAGGCCTTAGACTCACTGAGGGGACTGGACATCAGTGCTTTAAGCTGTTTGTCTGCAAGGTGTAGCTGTCAGGTGTTAAAAACTGAAAGCCTACATAGAAGTCCTAAGGCAAAATACAAAATTCAAAGATGTTTTAATTTGCTTTCTGTGGCTGGGGTTGTTTTTTTTCTCCAGTTTCCACACAGCCACAAAGATTAAAAACATCTTACTCTGAAGAGGGGGAAAGAAGGAGATTCTCAGGTGATAAGTTCATTCCAGCAGCTGAGTATTTATAAGGGTTTCAAAACAAAACAGGCTGAGCCAGGGTGTAGATGTGTCTGTCCCCCTGGAAATAACACCTCACTCAGCAACGATGCCCTTTGACTTCTGTTGTGGCTATCTGAGGAGTCGAATGCTGTTCAAAGCACTGATGCACACCAACCCTGAAATGCATCAAGCTGTGTGAGAAATAAGCTGAGACCACAGTGCAACATCCCTCGAATCTAAATCCTAAAAGATAGACACCCCCAGAAGAGATTGCTGTGCTGAAATGTGAACAAATAAATAGCTCTGCTTTGCATCGGGATGCCAGAGTCTGGAGCATTTGAAGTTTTCCACAGCACTGCAACAGGTAGGAGATGGACAGGAGGGCAGGGCATGGAGGTTTGCCTTCAGTGGAAATGCTGAGCGTGCTTTACCTCACTGAATGACCAGCATAAACTTTCTTTCCTTATGGACAGCTCGAGACAGGAGTAAACTTCTTCTGAATTTTATTGGGCAACCAACCACACCAAATTAAGTCTTTCAAAATGAACCTTTAGACTAGTTACAGGTTGTCTATAGCAAGGATTCACAATAGCTTTCAGCGCTGCCCCTGGGGCATGTTGGATTCTGCAGAGCTGGGTGTGTTAACAGAAGAGAAGCCCACATGTCTGGACATTGCCTCCAGCTTCCATCTATGCCTCAGAGCTGGCTCCCAGCCTGGGTCCCAGCAGGCATCTTGCTGTGCCTCCAGCCTGCATGAGACTCCCATGGCTGTCACTTCACAGTAAAGAGGGAAAGGAGTAGGTCCTGTCATTGGTACAGGTTAACTACTCTGCAGAGTTTAAGTGCTGCTTTTGGCTCTCACCATCCACCTTGATGATTATACAACAGTTGAGAAATGCTGAAAACCACCGTAAGAATGACCACAAAGAAATCCCAGACCCTTCAGCCAGCAAATACCCCCAGAAACCTGACATCCATAGGGAACTAAACAATGGATGGGTGTAGGAAACGGATGAATTGTTCAATGCCTCACTCCAGACAAGCAGAGTGTTGTGGAAACATTGCCCTTCCTACTTCCCCCCATAAAGTCCTGCAGGACCTCTTTCTGGGACCATCATAACCATAACCCATGAGTGGGGACAGAGCTCCAGCCGTGCAAGACACACTACCTGGGCAGCAGAGACAGAAAGGAGATTCCTCCTGAGAAAACAGACACAGTGACTGATAAAAGCCTTTGAAATACACTTTTCAGTGAGGACAAACCTATGGAGAGAAGATGTTCAATGAGACACATAGGAAAAATCCAGGAAAATCATACCGTGTTTCAACTCATGCAATTTCCAATGGGAATTAGTACCAAGCGTATGGAAGAAATTAATGTATTAGCCTTCCCCATACATCCCACTGCTGGGGCTGGCTTCAGACAGCTCCTATGATTTGAGGCTTCATTTATCCTCAGTGCAAAGTTCCTGTTTAAAATTCAGTAAAGCATTTATTTATTTTCAGACACAACCTATTTCCCCAGCCTAAAGACTGCCTGGGAGCCAACAGATAGTTCTGCCTTGAAATGTGATATGGCGAAAGCCCGGGTGATTTTGGCCTGTCTCAATATTGTGATCACTGCTGGGGAGTAAAAACCCTTCTCCCACAAGCTGCAGGGACAGTGTCTGTGGGTTATCACATGCATTTCAAACCATGTTGAGTAGGAGGGGTGCAGAGAGGTTTTGGAGCTGGCAAAAGCTGCAAAACCCATGAGTGTCTTGGTGAAGAAATTACTAACTTGTGACCCAGCTGCACCCAGTCTGCAAATGCCTGAGAAGTGTGAACACTGCAGAGAAAGGGAAACTGGCATTGGGTAGGTAGAGAGAATGTGTGAGGTGCTGTCTTGAAGGTCACAATCTAGATCTAGTTCCTCTTAGAGGAGACAACAGAGAAAATCTACCCAAACGTGTTCATTGTGTGGTGTGAGAGAGCAAGGTAGAACCAAAGAATCACAGAATGGTTTGGGTTGGAAAGGACCTTGAGATCATCAAGTTCCAACCCCCCTGCCATAAGCAGGGACACCTCACACTAAACCATGTCACCCAAGGCTTTGTCCAGCCTGACCTTGAACACTGCCAGGGATGGAACATTCACAACTTCCTCAAGCAACTCATTCCAGTGCCTCACCACTCTAAAAGGAAAGAATTTCCTCCTTATATCTAAACCTTGGAAAAAAATAACCAAGGTAGAAAAAGAGAGCAAAACCATCATTTGGTTAAGTGCTTATATCTTGCACACCAAAGGCAACCAGGTGGTGGGTGGGTGATGCAAATGTTTCTTCGTGCTTAATTACAGAGGATGTATAAGTGGCCACATTGACAAGATGATTCAGAGCTTCAGCTCAAGCTTTGGCAGCTCAGAGCTGTGGGCTTCAAGGGTTTCCACATCCCTTCCTTGTCTTGCTATATGTGACAGCACAGACATCCATACATTAAGAATGACAAACTAAAATGTCCTTTTCCCTGATAGATAAATAGAAGGAAAGTAACAAAATAGAGAGGCCCAAAACTTCATAGATGAGTGCTTTTCCCATGCATTGACCCTGGGTTTTCATCCTTAGACACTATGCAGATCCAGACAAGGACTGGCTAAGTGTGAAGCTGAACATAAGACCATTAAACCCAAGGTCTCCATCTCTGAACTCCCACTCCCCTTCCTCCTCTGCCATTAATAATAAGTGTCTGGTTTCAAAGTATGCCACTAGAAAATTCCCTTTTAAGTTGTGAGTTTTATCTCCCCCTTCATGGTTTTCCTGTTTAATTCTGCACATTGCCACCACTTGTTGAGGGGACTTGGCTGTTTGCTCCACACTCCTGTTTATTTTCCCCTTCGCTTTCTTCATGTGGGAGGATGGCAGAGAATGGAAGTGAGTGTTCATCATCAACAAACACAGGGCAGATGGAGGTCAGGCCAGCATCAGATGCAGTGCTTGGTACAGAGCTGCATGGGCAAGAGCCTGTGTAAAACCAATATGGTAAGGGGAAAGCAAAGAACACCATATATTTTGTTTGGGTTTGGTTTGACTTAGTCAGCCTCCATGCCAAAAAAGTTAATTCATGTGGGTTTTCAAACTACTGGAGACCCAAGATGCTGAGGTGTGTTTAAGAGATTTGAGTTTGCATGTGTGACATAGATGTCATTAACAGAAATAATATCCCTGGGCAGGGAAGGCTGGAGGGGATGGGGAAGCAGGGGGAGGTGGAAGAGGAGGAAAGCTGCTAAGCTAAGAAAGGATGAGGTAATGATAACATAATTTCCTAAACTGGCTACTAATTAACCACAACTCTGGAGCTTAGAACTGTGAATTGACTCCATTATAACACAAAAATCACTCTGTAATCTGAAAATGAAAAAGAAAATCGAAAAAGCAGCAGCACATTTTTCAATGACAGCGCTGGCCAAAGAAGCCAAGTGCATTTTATAGCTTTATTTCTTTATTTTTTTTCCCATACTCATGGGCAACAGCCAAGATTTCTTGTGCACACAGGACACAGGGCATGGGCACTTTTTGGTGTGAAGTCAGATGTGAGAGCGTGCAGTCAAACAATAGAGAAAATTCCCTTCTGGTGCTTCTCTGGCACAGCACAGAGGTGAACAGTACTCAAATCAGGCTGTTCAGCAGTATTAGAGCTCATGCGTATGAGTGAGGAGGAGGAGGAAAGCCAAGCACAAGTACCTTCCGCTGCTCAGCTACCCCTTCTTCATGCTTTGAGTCACCTGCAGTAGTCAGGTGTACTGGGGTCAGCCTAAAAGGTTTCAGAGAAATACTGTATACTAAATAGTGACAAGGGTTTGGGCTGCAGCTTCTACAGTCCTGGCCTTTTCTCCCACACCAGCAACACGTCTGCATAGAATCACAGAATCATAGGATGCTTCAGGTTGGAAAGGACCTTAAGATCATCCAGTTCCAATCTCCTGCCATGGGCAGGGACACCTTCTATCAGACCAGGTTCTCCAAGCCCCATCCAACCTGACCTTGAACATTGCCAGGGATGGAGCATTTATCACTTCCCTGGACAACCTGTTCCAGTGCCTCGCCACCCTCACAGTACAAGAATTCTTCCTTATAACCAACCTAAATCTCCTCTGTTTAAGTTCGAACCCGTTACCCCTTGTCCTTTCATTACAGAGTCTGATGAACATAAAATACTCCTTCAGTGGGAATAGCTGTGTAAGAGGGCAGGAAAAAGCTAACCCCTTGTTTGGTTAGGCACTGCTCACAGCCTGTTTTCTTCAGTGGAAGGAGAGGTCCAGTCTTCACTGTGCCCCCTATACTAGGCCTAAATGCAAAAAGTCTCTTTCTAAGGAATCCCATTCAAAGAAGTCTGAATTCTCAGACATAAGGTGCAGTGCAGCACAGCTTCAATGCTGCAATACAAAGCAGACAGTAGCTCAGTAAAATCAAAGAGCAACAATGACTTAAACCACTAAATATTATGACAAACTTGCAGGAAGCTGTAGATATTAACTTTAAAAAGCTGATGTGTATTTGGGGGATGACAAGAGAAGAGGGGATGACAAGAGAGGAGGGGACGACAAGAGAAGAGGGGATGACAAGAGAGGAGGGGACGNACATGACAAAAGGAAGCTGTAGATATTAACTTTAAAAAGCTGATGTGTATTTGGGGGATGACAAGAGAAGAGGGGATGACAAGAGAGGAGGGGACGACAAGAGAAGAGGGGATGACAAGAGAGGAGGGGACGACAAGAGAAGAGGGGATGACAAGAGAGGAGGGGACAACAAGAGAAGAGGGGACGACAAGAAAAGAGGGGATGCCACCCAGGGCAGGTCAGAAAGGGAAAATCAAAACAGGTCTGCCAAAAGTTTCTTCTTTAATGCTGGATCCCTTATATTGGTGGTATAGTATTGGTTGTTTCTGACAACAAGAGATGTTTATCCAAGGGAGAAGTTGAAACACCCCTCTGTTCCTAACATTATCACATCACGCATTGGGCTTGAAACCATTCTTGCTTTTCTCACTACCTCTTTCACACCACAGCACTACTGAGGACATAAAGCCACACAGCTAGGCTTGGAGCACAAGAGCTTGGGCCATAAAGGAAAGGAGATGGAGGCTAATGAGGACCTAAAGCCCCTTCTTTCCCCTCTCCTTGTAAACCACACCTGTATGTCCCAGCTATGCTCATAGTTTGACTGGGACCTTTCTCTTACATAAGAGAAAGAGCTCACCTGGATGAACATATTTGGGAATGTGGAGATGAAATCAGCCTCAAGCAGGAGAAAGCTGCCGGGCATTATTGCACTTGAATGCAAGCTAATAAACCATGTTATTTCACAGCTATTTCCTCCTCATCATTCAGCACCAACTTAGTGCTCCTGGCTCCACATTCCAAATGCTACATCCTCCATCTGAGGTAAGCCATCACTTTCAGCATCCACCTCAAAATGCTGCTCATTCCATGCTCTTGATAAACTTACATGAGCAAAATGAGAGGTCACAGCTCACAAGGGGATTGTCAAAGCACAGTGCTCATGGAAGATGGATTGTGCAGCAGAATTACTGAATCAAGAAATAACAGGTTTCTCTGTTTGACTTTCTATTTGAGTGAGTAGTGGAAAGAAAAGGGTTTCCATCCAGCAGACCTCATGAGTGCCCTATGTGACCTTTAGCATCAGCATCACTCCTGTTTGTAGACAGTCAGATCCTCAGCTGGTACAAATAGTCATACCTTCCCTGCCTTGGCAAAATGACCTTCTCTTCTACCACAGCTTCCACCCCCAGACTCCACCTTGTCTGATTCCTACCACCAGTGCTTTCTGTAGCTGACAGCAGCCTGACCCTTTGTTAGTCACTTCTGTATTATTTATTCCTAGGCTTGATTTGGTGTTTTGGTGCTCCTCTGTTTTAAGTTGGGGTAAATATTTATTGGAAGCAGAAAAGCAAAATGAAAACCAGAAGATTCAGGTACATCCCTATGTCATAGGAGAGCAGAGGAGGACTAGCTTGCAGCTCAGCCAAGGGCTGCTCACTGAAAAGTAGCATGGGATTCCTGGCTCTGGAAAATACTGAACAGTTTTGTAAGAGCTTTGTGGTGTTCTTTTCCAGAATGGGTCCTGCCAAGCTTCATACATCACACACAAGCTTCATTTCTTTGCCCCTGATTGATCTTCCTCTGGAATAATAGACATCTCATTTGTTGTCATTCTGGCATCTCTCTTATGCTCCAGGACCAGATTCTAATGGACACAACCCATGGGCATATCCAGTCCTGTGGTGGGTAAAAGGCTCTGGAGCAGAGCAGAGGCTTTTGGGTGTGCTGGAAACCTCCTCTTCACACTGCAGAACCCCAGGATGAGGCACGTCCACCATCCACAGGCACCTCCATCATATCATGGGTCAAGAAATATATGTGAATTGGTGATTATTATGGGGTATGAAAAAACTGGGCTCAAACCCATGTTCAATGGGTGACTTGCATGTGTTCCTGCCATAGGCAAATATCCTTGGAACCCTGCTAGGCAGAAGCCTGATGCATCTGTCTCCTCCTAAAAGGCAGAGAAGCACTTGGGTCTTTTTGAGGATGTAGATTCATACTCAGAAATGGTTTAGGTATTAAGGAAATACCGGGGTTAAACAGCTCAAACAAAAATTGCTTTCATTTGAACATGTCTTTTGGAAAGGAAAGGTCAAAATTGTTTTCTGACAGCTTTTCTTTTAAATTTTGAATGAGAAATTCAACCAGATCAGCTTCTTTGGGGATTTTTTTTCTGGGGGGGGGGGGGGTTTGTGAATTGTTGGGTTTCTTTTTTCCCAAAACATCTCAGTTTGAATAAGTGTTTTCCACCTCCAGTCAGAAATTTCTCACTGAGTCTTATTCAGAGTTGAAACAGCCACAAGGTTGTATGAAATTCTTTCCGGAGAAGATATGGCACAATAAATTAGGTAGACTTACTCGAGGAGGATGCTGACTCTTGTTCCTTTGACACCAGACAGTCCTGGCAAGAGACAGAACAGATCATATGTGAAGAAACTTTAGCTTTAGAAGTCATATTTTAGTGACTGGGGACTCTTTCCATTATACTACAACAGTACAGCACTTCAGCAAAAGCTGTGATTCTTTCAAACATATCATTTCCTCTGATGGGGGGGCGGGGGGGGAGAAGAAGATTCAGATGGGATTTGCACCAAGAACAGCTTCACTTAAGCCTAGCTGGTTGACGGACTTGCCCGAGGGGCCAAATGAGGTCAGCAAAACCAACTTTTTTGGAGAAAAACCTGAAAAAAGGGTTAGCTACTAAAATTCCATGAGCAAAATAAAGCCGAGCTTTCTCATTCCCTCATTGCCAAACTCTCTTGAGCTTGTGAAAGGATTAGAATGCCACTGATGCTGCTAAAAGCCACGTGCATCTCCCGGGTTGTCCGTTAAATAGCAGGAGGCTGCCTCAGGGCCACCCCGTGCTTCAGTCACACCTCATTCACAGGATCTCCTTTCAGCACGACTGTCCTCACTCTTGCTGCTTCTCACCCACAGCCGAGAAGACCCGCAGCTCCCATGACATTTACCATGTGGCCTCATTCACATGCTTCAGGAAGGGATACTGCATCATTCCCAGGGACAGCAGAAGAGCCCTGCTTTTGTGGGATGGTGAAATCTCTTACCACTGAGAACTGCTTGTCTCTCCCCCTTCCCTAAGAAAAGGAAAAAGAAAAAGAGAGAAAATGTTCCATACAACATCTTGCTTCATTTGGGGGAGGTAAAGCAGATGGAAGAGGCTTTCCAGCACTTATACCCAGTTTTTCTCGCTTTTTCATCCTTCTGACTTTAGTAAGACCCATTCAAATGCAGCACAACCTTCCTTAGCACAGCAGGACTTAAACCATAGCTTTTCTTGATCAGAGGTTGTACGTTAGCAGTGCCCAACTCAGTCAGGGCTTGCACTTTAATTAGAATCTCTAATGGCAAAATAATATGAGAATAATCTCAGTAAAGTGCTTTGCCTCTAGCATCCGAGATAATACTGACATTTCAGGTGTTCCCTAGTCTGTATCCATTTAGTGTTATTATTTGTCCTACAGCATCAGCTACAGCTCCTTAAACCCGATAGACAAAATATCCCCATAAATAAGCATGATAAGAGAAGTTCATTCCTCTGAAGAGGCATGGTCAGAGGTAAGTATCTCACAGCCTACATGTGCGGAAGCCAATGGGCAGAGGATGAGTCAGTGAAGCTCTGAAGGAGGTTTTCTCTTTGCAGACTTTGCAGGGAACCCAGGCCTCAGCTTTGGGATCAATGTTGCATGGAGGGGGGTCCTATTCTACAAGGAAAGACCACTCTATTCTATACTTTTCACTCTGTTCAATACCTTTATACAGCCTGGATTCAAAACTGCTACTCAGCCTTTTGGAGCAGGACCTACTTTTGAGCTGGGATTGGACTACAGTAAACGCAGTGGAGTTTTGGCAACCAATTTGGACCATAGTAGACACCCAGAAATCACTTCTGGGATATTTAAAATATATTGAGGTTTCTTCCTGGAGCTGATGTAAGTACAACTTTTAAGGCATTTCAGCCTTTTGAACCCGAAGTCCACCTTTCAGCTGAGTATACTATTAGTGGAAATCAAATCTGCACTAAGGCCACTGATAAGCACTGCATATGTGGATATGCAAATGCATGAGACATCAAAGCAGGAAAAAACTTCATATAAGGAATTAAAACATCAGTCAATGTTATCAAAGCCATTTTCTTATGTACACAAAATCATTACAGTTTTGCTTTCTGATAGGATAACACTGGAAAAAAACATGTGAGTAGCCAGTTGGAAAAAAAAAACTGGGGGAAAAAGCCAAAACCCAAAGCCTAGACACACACTTTAAGCAGTTGCAAAGAAGCTTTGCTTCACTGGCTCAAGCCCGTCCTCCCTGCCAGTAAACTAGGCACGACTGTGGTTTAACAGTTCTGCAGATGCTTTTGAGGTGCAAGTGGCTCCTCAGGCACTGGTGGCAGCACCTCTCTGTGCCTCTCTTTTTCTCTGATCTATGAACTGGAGCCTTCAGTAGGATGGAGAAGGACGGAAGTGAAGATGATTCATCAGTACCTGTGCATATAGATTGTAATGAGCACCATAGGGGGACCCTAAAATAAAGCTGTGTTAAGTGACAGTGAAAACCACCCCGAGTGGGGTGGTCTGTTTAAAACCACTTTGATATGCAGTTTGGGCTCATGGGTATTAGAGAGGTCAACAAGCGTTTCCCAGCTCCCTAGGGGTGCTGAGTTATGCTCCCAAAGTGTAGTTTCTGATGGACTTGTCCACCAAAATCACAAGTTCCTGAAGAGCTGCTGAGTGCTGGCTGACTTAGCTAAGCACACTGCTCTCTTTGAAGGTGCCAAACTGCACTAAAAGTAGTTAAATGCACAGGAAATGTTTCCTTTTTCCACTTAGGCAATTGTTGTCCTTGCCCCAGGGATGTTATATGAGCATGAGTGGGAGGGACCCAGACCCACACCATAGGAGAAAAGTTAAATAGCCCTGGAGCTGGTGAAGCATCCTGCCTCCCATTTCAGCCAGGCACTCCCTGTAATCTGTCAGCTGTCCACTGCCTGCTATGGACCAGCATCATTAGGTACAGGAAAGGGGAAACCAAACATGCTCAAAACCCAAGAAAACAAAGCAAATAGGATTCATGGTCTACTGGTTAAAAGGCAAGCACTGAGGAGTCAGGAGAGCTGACTTCTCTCACAGGCTGTAGCACTCTCATTGGTTAACATCTCCTTCCTGTGCCTCAGTTTACCCAGCTATAAAAAGGGGATTATCCCCCCCCCCAATACATTAGGAAGGCTCTGAAGCACCCACAGCCTAATCAGTGTCACAGGTTATTCCAGCTTTGGCAACATGGGAAAAATTAAGGTTGAGTTATACAGGTGGATCTTTGCTGGCACTAGCAAACTCATAGAGACAATCCTATTTTAAACATACAGTTTACACCATTCGTTCCTGCCTTTTGTTTTCCATGCAGCTGTGCAATGGGGAATATGCATTGCATACTCTGATATCCCCTCTGCCTACTGTTAGTATGCCAAAATGAATAAAGCCAGGGAGTTTCAGCCACAGGAAAGGCCACAGCAGAACTTCCCATGGGTCTGCTGCCAATGGGACTCCAATGCAGGGGAGACTGGCTGGGAGGTTTCTTCACAGCTGAAGCTTCCCCTGTATGTCCCTTGTGTCACTAAACCTGACACAACACCACTTCACACACTGAGGATGCCATCATACCATGTTAACAGCAGTGTGCACAGACGAAGACATCCTTGAAATGACAGTAGAGGGGGGACTGTCTCTGGCACATCTCTGTTGGTTAAGCTTTGGGGGTTTGTGTTTGTGTTGGTTTTGCTCACACCCTCTAACCAAAAAAGCTGAACCAGCAACATTCATTGAAAATATGAACTAAGCACAGTTTGTCAACAGCGCTGCTACAACCACACTTCACCCTGTTCCTACCTGGGGCAAACCCAGCAGCACCAGCAAACATTCAGTTTCTCCTTCAAGCACACTGTGAATTACAGCCTTTACCTATTTACACCTCCCTGAACCTTTGACCCTTCTGGAGCTGTTCATTAAGGGATCTAAGGGATTCGTTTGGGACTTATAAGCTCAAAATTAATGGGCTTCTTTACAGAAATCTCTTCTTTGGTGCGTTCTTTAGGTATGGCCAAAACATTTTTCTTGTGACTATCACTACAGGCTGCGCAGGGAAGTAGCTGAGTCACCATCCCTGGAGGTGTTTAAAGGATGTGTACACATGATGCTTAGGGACATAGCAGTGTTAAGTTTACAGCTGGACTCACGGGTCTTTTTCAACTTAAATGATGCTGTGATTCTAAGGTGACAATTGTGGACTTGCATGAATTTTATCAGAAGAGGCATGCACATTCTCTGAAGAAAAGGGAATTTTTGTCAGGAGCCTGAAAGCCTTAAAACTCTGAAAGCATTCCACCTGAAAACAACACTCTACTTTTTCAGTGGTTTTTCCTTCTTTTTAATAGCAGAAAGACATTTTCCATAGAAGACATGGCAATAAAAAGCAACCCACTTCCTGGGAAAATTACTCACATGTATTACAATAGGAGCTGCAGGGCACTAATAATGTATAAGGTACACAATGGTATATTAATGCCTGCCTTTATTCAGGTGTTTAGGATCTTGAGTGCCTGAGGCAGTGCATTTTCTTCATGTGCTTACTGGAAAGACACATGAACCTGAATTTATCCCATCTAACAGCATGGGCTCGACTTCATTGCCCACAGCTGGGAGTGAAGTGCCACTTGAGATGCCCCGTGTCATGTTTGCAAGTCTCTGGGGATGGCTCAGATACCCAAGGTGTCTCAAGAAGCAAGGGCCTATGTGAAGGCGACAGAGCAATCCCTGGGTTTAATAGAGGCGTTAGGAGTGTGCATGTGTTCAGCTCTTGCTGCAGATAGCAGAGAAACAGGTACTTCTATTCATTACAGGGTGAGTCTCAGGTGACAAGGAATATATTCCATCTCAGTTAACTTTACACATCCAATGTGCTAAGGTGCTTGGCTAGAGTCACCCTACAGCCACCTGAGAGACAGACACATCAGGACCATTAAATACAGATATCTTAGATATCTTTATTAGGATGGTGGGATGCGATTTATGGAGAAAGCCAAGATATTTCCAGGGACTGAGATTTTGCAGCCCCTATGGGACTCTCTTCCACTGTTTGACCAACCTCAAGGTGAAAGAAAAATGTCCATAATATCTTATCAGAGTTCTCCTGACTGTTGCCTTACTCCTGTTGCTGTGCACCTCTGAGAAGAGTCTGGTTTGGTCTGTTGTACACACCCCCATAAGGTAGCTGCTATACCTCATGTGGAAAGGTATGTGATTTTGAATCTTCTCTTAGAATCATAGAATCATAGAATAGTTAGGGTTGGAAAGGACCTTAAGATCATCAAGTTCCAACCCCCTGCCATGGGCAAGGACATCTCACAATAAACCGTGCCACCCAAGGTTTCATCCAGCCTTGGCCTTGAACACTGCCAGGGATGGAGCACTCACAGCTTCCTTGGGCAACCCATTCCAGTGCCTCACCACCCTCACAGCAAAGAATTTCTTCCTTAGATCCAATCTAAACCTCCCCTGTTTCAGTTTGAACCCGTCACCCCTTGTCCTGTCACTACAGTCCCTAATGAAGAGTCCCTCCCCAGCATCCCTATAGGCCCCCTTCAGATACTGGAAGGCTGCTATGAGGTCTCCACGCAGCCTTCTCTTCTCCAGGCTGAACAGCCCCAACTTTCCCAGCCTGTCCTCGTATGGGAGATGCTGCAGTCCCTGATCATCCTTGTGGCCTCCTCTGGACTTGTTCCAACAGCTCCATGTCCTTTTGATGTTGAGGACACCAGAACTGCACACAATGCTCCAGGGGAGGTCTCATGAGAGCAACTTCTTAAAACTGAGACAAGCCAGGACCCTCAGTTTCTCCTAATGTGCTCCTGTCCTCCACCATCTTGATGACCCTCCACTGGGCTTGTTCCAGTACGTCAATCAAATTGCTGATATTGGACATTAGAGGATGTAAACTCTCTTCTACTTGTCCCCTTAGTGTATAACCTAGAGGTCCCAGAAACTCTGGGCAGTTCCTTACACTAAATAGGATGAAAACTGACCCTAATGATGAAAGAGTTTAAATAAGAGTTTCATTCAGAATAGCAACTGAGCTTTATTTTGCACTCTATTTCACAGCACTTCTTTTATGAACTCCGCATAGACAAGGGCACTGAGGGTCTCTTAAAAAGCTTATTTCCACTGTAGGAACTACAGAATTTGTGACCATTCACGAGTAAAAGCCTCTAGGGGAATATGTAGACAGGTTCGCTCCACATCACTGATAACTATTAAGCCTCAGAAATCTTTGGATCAAAGGCCTCATAAAGGTCACTGTAATATTGTTCTTAAAATACACTCTTTCCTGCTGTTGGCTGACAGTCCAGTGCTGTGCAGCTTTGAGGATAAAGGGAAGCATTGCTAAAATGCTTTCTGAGAAGTCTGAACGGCAGGACTTCTTCTCAGAAAAGGAGGTGGAAGCAAACAAACAGCGGTGTAAACAGACAGGTCACTTTGCATGGCAAGTGGAAGCAGAGGACTGTAAAAAGGCAGGGTTGATAATTATAAGTGATTTTATTGCCAATAAAAAATGGGAAGGGAGAAAAATTTAAGAAAGGTGCCTTCACTAGAGTGAAAAGCTGGGTCTACTTGCCCACCTAAAGGGTAATAATAGCCATTCTGGGAGTGCTAAACTCTTTGAACTGTGTCTAAGTACCACTTCTGTTTATTTTAAGGAAGGAAACTGTCAGGTTCTGTTTGTTCGTAGTGAGCCATCCACAATGTGCCTGATGCATTCAGGACTAGTAAAAGAGTGGTACATCAAGTATAGGAAACAAGAGGTTTATCATGGGATTAGTCTTACGGAGATAAAAGTAATCACAGAGTTGCTCAGGACTTCTTGTTTGCTGTGAAACTTGACTACAGGAGGTGATGGGTCTTTTCTTTTACAGCTCTTTCTGGTCTGAGGAGGGAGGGAAGTGGGGTTAAAATAAAAACCGCTCATCTCTCCCTTATTTTGTTCCTCCCCATCGTTTGGTACTTTGCAGAAGGGCAACTTTTTCTAAGGGATCATGTTTCTACCTTGCAACAAATCCCAGTCATGATTTTTATGGGCTAATTGCATTCCAGAGCAGGTCATGAACTCTGGTCTGTTTTATTTCTATTCCTGATTTTAATTTTAATTTAAAACAAACTAAAAAAAAGAAAGAAAGAATAGTAAAAGGAAAGTGAACTGATGCAACTAGGACCATGCTTTTACTTGCAGCACGTATGTTATGAGGCCAGTTGTTTACTGTTTCAGGGAATCATGTGTTTTATAAGCCAACAGGCTCAGCCTAATAGCTCATCATCTTGTGCCAGGGTTTATTTTTTTTCTGGCACCAAGAACAATGAAATTGAAAAGAGAACTACTTTTTGAGGAGTTTTAAAGTTTAACTTGCAATGGCAAAGTCTCTCGGGGATACCATCCACAAACAAGATCATTCTTCCACCGTTCATTTATATTTGCTTCTTTGACCTGCTATACTGTAGACTGAACATGTGCACAACTCAGGAGAAACTGTCTAATGGCATGTAGATGGATCACCATCTAGTGCTTAAAGCTTTGGACTACCCAGGCACCTATGTGAGGGGTGGGATATGCCTAGTCTTATTTCATGGATGTATCTACATCTGAGCTACCTATAAAAGACTTTTTGCAGTCAGTAGAGAGAAATGAAGACTCAAGAAGAGGAATTAGACTGTCCTGTCTTGGGCCACTTCTCTGGGTTTCGATACAGTCTGACCCACAAACTCTAAAATCTCACGGTCAGGAACTGTCTATTTAATGATTCTTTTTGTTGATAAGTCCTGAGGCCCTTATAACAGCAAACACAATTCCACACAACACTAATAACAAAATTACGTGCATTCAGATATATCACATATTGGATGAATGCAGCTTGTCTAGGTTGAGATGACTGTGATGTAGGATCCTACCTCCAAGCGAATGGCTAGGATACCATTATGGTCTGAGAAGATCTAGTCACTGGAGGAAAACATCTGATTTCTTTACTTTGAAAGAAGTAAATCACACCCTACTCTTTGTGGTTTTTTCTCCATTTTCTAGCAAGGGATCCAAGATGATTTGCTTAAGTGTGGATATCTACTTTACAGATGAGTACTGTAAAGGGTCACAAGCCACTGTAAGGTCTAACCATATTTGTCTCCACATCATTTGGATGACTGTCAAAACTACTGCTTGGAATAAATTTCAAAGCACCAATGGGAGGTATAAGTTGTGCCTCTGCTTACCCCACAATCTAACCAAGTGGAATTGATGTGGATTATACTGGGGGCAAACGCCTTGGCTAAATGTGTGCAGTAGCTTATCTCTCTCTGCAGAAGAAATATAAAGGAAACAGGATGTTCCAACAAAAATCTGCTAACTATTGACCTAGATACCTAATAAAAAAAAGTAGCCTCAATAACTTGTCCATACTCAGAGACCTGTGAAAGGCCCTCCTTAAGGAACAGATTTTTTCAAGTCCTTGTCCTAGTACATAGAAGGTCTTTGCCTGGTAATAAATACTTTTTAACACTTGTACAAAACCAAAACAAACCAAAGCTAAGCACTCCCATAAATCACTGCAAGTCAGCTATCTCTTCCCAGTTCTGTGGACACAAGAGAAAAAAATGCTGAATGTTGACAAAACAATGAATTCAAGATATAATATGGGATAAAACAATGAATGCAAAGCCAATTTGCTGCTTCAATGGCCAGATCACAATATAGAATCAGAATGTTTTGGATTGGAAAGGACCTTAAGATCATCCAGTTCCCACCTCCCTGCCTTGCACAGAAAGGATTATGATGATTTTGGATATTAATATTATGAAATAATAAATTCTTGCAATCTCCTCATCTCTGACAAAAGACAGATAAGATAGGGAAGACAACTCAACAAGACTCACAACTCAAGGGTCTTCTGCTTCCCACAGTCCCTCTTTGCAAAAGGATACAACCTTGTATGACTGATGGTACAGCTAGCACTACAGCTCTCCGTTTTGAGAGAACTACAGAGTTGACTTTGAGAATACCTCCTCAAAATTGCAAAAATGCAAAATGTACCATTCCAGCCAGCAGACAGTTTAAACTCTACTTTGTGCTGCAATGGAGAATAGATACCGTGGAAAAAACAGTTGTGCTGCGGGCTGCCTTGTCATCCTCCAAATAAGCAAGTTCAGGCTTTTTTAGCATTGTTTAAAAACAAGTTCTACTTGTAGTTCATAATCAATGAATAATCACATGAAAAGCAACTGGGTGGCCCAAGATGGAATCCTATACCCTATGGATGGATGAACAACATCCCACCAGGTAATCTACAGTATTAACTAGTGGTTCCTCTCCCACACTGGCGAAAAGGCCATTGTACGTGTTCCATCACAGCATAGTCCACTTCCATCCTCTGTGTTGGTGTTTTCTCTTGATTTTAACCCTGACTATTCTCCCTTATTTTTGTCAAGAAGCTGCTTTTCTCCTGGTTGTCACAGACAATTGACATAACCTCCCAGCATTGCACATTGAATCAGATAGTTTTGGCTGTTCCTCTACACTTGTGAGTGCAGGCAACTGGGATCCTCAACACCTCATCCCTGAAAATAACTTCAGCCCCTTGAAAACACAGAGGAAACCATGCAGGGCAGAATTTAGATGGAAATATTTATGTTAAGTAGATTATTTCCAGTCAAACATTCAACGTATTCAGGTCATGCCTGTCTGCTTCAGGGAAAGCAACTGTTCTGCAAGCAAAGGGAAGTCAGGAGAGGGAGCAAAAAAAACCCTACCTGTCTGCTGACTCGAAAGCCAAAGACAGGTCTGGTCCTTCCCTTCGGAGGCCTGAAAGAGAATGAAGGGAAAGTCTGAGACTTCCTGCCTTTGTAATGAGTTTACTAATTAAATGTTAATTGTGGGCCTCAACTGACCAACATTTAAATGAGGCCTCGAAGCCAGGAATTGGGCTATTGTGGTCAAATTGTTTATACGGACAGGAAAATGGCTTTCTAAACATCAGATTCCTGTGCGCTGGCCAAGCTCTAGAGGAAGCTCCATGTACAGCATTCCTGGGGAGTCCTCAGCCAGGGAGCTCCTGGGTGCCTCTGGCTTCATCCTGTTTCCTACCACAGGGTATCATCTTTGTCGGAGGCCCATAAAGAGAATGTCCCTGCTGGTCAATACACCATGAGCCTGGTGCTGGTGCTGCCAAGAGATGCACTTCTTTAAAGTAGACAGGAGTTCCCCACCTCATACACCATGGGTGGTGATTAGAGGATATTTGTGCCTTATACTGAGATTAGAAGTGGTTTGTGGCAGGAACTCTCTTTTTTTTTTCATCTGTGTTTAGTGCAGAAAGCAGCAGTATGGGACTGTGCCTCGATGCTGGCTCTCACAGTCCCAACTGCTGTCAAATGTACAAGTGCAAAAGTCCTTCATGCTATAATGCTTCCCTGCTTTCTTTACACCTCTTGATAGTTTCCATATATTCAGGCAGGTTGTTGGAACATATTAGTCTGTGCTCTGATGCATTTTCTGTAGTCTAGGTACAGTTCATGTCTTCGGGACATTCAGTAGAGATTTGAACCAAGGAGTCTGACTAGTTTTCTCACTTTCACGTCTCTTTTTACATCTTAAATTCTTCTGAAAGCTTGAAGAGCCTTTTTCACATCCATCACTCACATTACCTTCTGCTTCTTATCCAAAATTTTCCTGCTAAGGAGTACAGTCCAGCCTTTGACCCACCTTTATCATCTCCTGTTGTTCCTTCACTACACATCTCAATATCCAACAAAATATGCTAAGCATCCTATTATAGTCTATCTTCAGCTTCATAACCACATGCCAGGTAGCTTTTGAAGAATCCATGCTTTTAGTCAGCCTATGTGGTCTTGCATTTCTCTAAAAGAATTTCAGTGTTATAGCATGATATGATGAGACAAAAATGACTTGGGGGTCTCAGAAGCCTGGGAGTTATGCTCCATTTCCTGCATATCCATTTCCCCCCTGAAGTTTTCAACCATGCTGATTAAAGTTGACCACACCACCTCAGGCATGGGGACTGCAATCAAGTCCCATCCCCACAAATGCTAATAAGTTTGGCCTGGTAAATTCTAGCTGAACTTTCATCCTCTAGCTGGGCTTCTCCTTTTGTTTGTGTGTTAAAGTTGTACCTTTGTACTGTTGGTAGCTTAGATTTGGAAATGTATTTGACCATTACATGTCAGGGGGGAGGCAGAAAGTACTCGACTGATTTACCAATTAGCTTTCTATTTTATTTTAGAAATTGATGTCAGGAAAGTGAAGTGATAGCCTAAGCCATGCTGAAAGGTTCTATTAGTTTTGGGGTAGCCACGGTGTTAAGCAATTCCAGCTTACCTGGAAAAGGTCAGATGAGTCCCAGTGATAAGGCTCACAGCTGAATGTAGTGTTTTATTGTGGAACAGTTTCAAGCTGTATTAGCCAACAGTGACTTAAACTAGCAAACTGGGTTCCCATCAAGTCCAAATTAAGCTCTTGTACCAAAATTTCCTACTGGATTTCAAATACAGAATGCTGCAGCAAAACCAGCCTTCCTGCCATCTTTCATCCTCAAAAGAGAACAAAAAATAAGGTTTTGGGTTTATTTTGGGTGGTTTTTTATGTATTTATTCTAGTCTAATAGTGAAGATTGAAAGATTCTGGACCTGTAGAATATGAGGAAGCAAAATGCCTCCACACTATCCCTGCTCTTTGGAAATGGCAAGAGGCCAAAGCGTAACAGAAAGCATGATGAAAAGCCTGCAGTGTCCCTCAGCTTAGGCATTTGGTTCTGCATCAGTGACGGTCCTGTAGTACCACGCCCTGAACTCCTCTTTCATAAAACCATTTTATCACCAGACAGACTTGTAACCTGCTTCAAGCAGTTCGTCTGTTTATTTTGCTCAGGTATATTCCAGTTTTACATGAGGATGCTCTGAGCAGTGTTTGCTGTAATAAGATCTGGTCATAATGTTGTCCAAATTCTCTGCGGCAATCAGTCAATTCAGCATCACTAATGTGAAGGAAGTAATTTACTGGGATTACTGGTTGTCTGTTCTCTCCTATTATTTTCTTTTATGAAAGAAACTGTTTCCTATTTCTTCCGTGTTTGAGAGAAACACATTGATTTCAGTGCAGTTACTTCTGACTGCCAGAACTACATCAGATGAAGTGAACTGTATTTATTCCTACATATCCATTTTTCTGTAGAAGAAATGGCTTTTGGGTTTTTTTATAAATTATGGCCTCCATAGTCATGCATGTTTGTAACAGCACAGAAACTATTATATATAAACATATATATAAACTTATTATATAAACAAAGCTATTGCCACCACTATGCAGATGAGCCACCAATCTACTGGCATCCAGACTCATTGCAATGAGTTTTGGACACTACATGAAACATCTGAGTGGGTTACACAGCTCACACTTTGCCTGCCATGGAAGGGATGGGTGAGGTGGCAGTGTATTAATCAGCTGCGGTTAGAGCTTCAAAATCCTTTACTGGGGACTTGAGTGTCAGATGTGCTGTGTGGATGGGTGAAGAGGAAGCGCAAACTGCAGCAAAGATCTTTTGGTTTGCTATTGTTATTCAGTGCCTGTCCCTTTAAACTGTTGTATAGAATTTGGGGTTTTTTTAGGGGTGACTATAAAATGTATATCAAGAAATGTCCACTTAATATTCCTGAATCCAATAAATGTGATTTAACTGCTTTCTGTGTAAATATGTATTCTATAGTTGCTTGGAACATGATTCTGCTTGTGCTAGGGACATTTTTCATATATAAACCTATCCATAAACTCCATGCAAACCCCTGGGAAAGCTACGTGGCAAGGAAGAAATGCTGCTCTAGCATTCAGTGGGTTACCCTTTGTCTCCTGACACCTTACCTTAGCTTTCCATAGTGAGGGCTTGGGCCAGGTTTCATGTATTTTAGTGCAGGGAGTTATTGCCATTAATTTCTTGCAGGGCTGTAGCCACCCTCAGTGGTTCTGCATGTCATACAATGCTCAATCCTGTGATCCATACACTCCTGTCTCATGTCTTGGTGAAGGTACTGCTGGGATCCTCAACCAGGTGGAAGTTGTGCCAAAGGAACCAGACCTGTTGGGTAGGGAAAGGACATTGAGCTTTCCTTCTTATCTGCAGGTTGACTTTGGAGAATTGAGTGTGAATGAAGTGAGAAAGATTACATCTCAGAAATGTGGTAGTAGCAGAAGTGAGACTTGGAAACACTCACACAACAGGCAAGAGAGATCAGAGGTCAAAAGTAGCTCATATGCAGTCAACAGTGCATGTTCAAACTTCTCCCAGGAGGAGCAGGGGCAAAAGAAGACCTCAGGATAGCTGCAGGGCCCACAGCTGTCACAGATAAAGAAGCAGCAGACAGGAACCTACTACTAAGCACCATGCTGGAGTACAACTGTCAGACTTGGATAAATCCATGGCCACAAGCATTACCCACAGCTGTCAGTGTGCTGTGCACCACAGGCACACCACACTACCTGGAGATGGGAAATGGGAAGGTGGGATTCAGAATATGCCTGCTTGAAAAGCACAGATACTGAACAATTGAGCTACAGGAACACTACAAAACCTCAAAGCATCACCCAGTCCACGACACAGCTGAGCCACCTGGGTTTCCCTCACTCTGATACACCAGTACCAGCCTAAATGATATTCTGCAACCTCAAATGTTTTTCTTAGTGCCTTCCAGTAGAGCCAAACTCAGAGCTTCAAGGGTACTGAAAGCATCTAACCCTGCTGACACTGTATCACTCATACCTGAAGTTCAATACGAATTGGTATTTTTACAGATATAATCCCAAGTATCTGACTAGCACTATGATATTAGTAAATTTTAGCCCTGTTTACCCAGGTAGATGAGGCAAAGGGAGATGGAAGACAGTAGCACAGTCCAATGCCACCTGGCACAGCAAGACAAGCAGAACCTCATTAAGGCACAAGATCAAGGCCAGGCTGGATGGGGCTTTGAGCAACTTGGTCTAGTGGAAAGTGTCCCTGCCTGTGGTAGGGGGTTGGAACTGGATGACCCTTAAAGGTCCCTTCCAAACTAAACCATTCTGTGATGATTCTATGAAGCCAATGCTTAAGGCAGGTCAGGAATACCCTCTGAGAAACTGGAGCATTTCCCTGACTGGAGCAAGATACAGTCAGTGCTTCATGGCTTTCCATAGCCAATAGCATAGTTTGGAACCCACCTGGGTACCTCTGCATGCCTCTACCTTGCCTTGCAAAGATATCCTGCTAAAGGTATCAAAGCAAACCCTACATCAGTCTCCTATAGTAATTTCCCAGAAGAACTCAGAGCCATTTCCCACTAAAACCATTGAATTAAATGCAGTTTCAAGGAAGTCACAGGACCCTTAATCACGGGGAGAAGGAGGTGTTGGTGGACTGCCAAAGAGGTGTTGCCTCAGCAGCAAGTATTTTCTCTCCAGCAAACGTAACCCTCATCCTGGAGAATTTTACCTTGGTTATAAATTCACATATTCACACTGCCCAACATGAGATCCTTATTTAAGCATGTCATCTCTTAGGGAATGTAAGGTCAAGAGACTGGCGAGCAATTTAGACCACCTACCACCAGGGCTGTCAGACCTTCATTGCTCTTATAGTCAGTGGAGAAAGTCACATCTCAATCAAACCATCAGTTATTATAGGTAAGGAAGGTCTCCAGACCCTGTGGTGTCCTGTATGTGGAACATGAACATTTCCTGCCTAGGCCAGACCCCAATCCATCCCCCAAGCCAAGTATCCACGCCCAGCCAAATCTTAAGATGAAGACAGACACCATGAGGAAGAAGTAAAAAGCTTCACAGCAGACATCAGTTAAGTATTCTGTCACTCACACCTTGCTTCTCTTCTCAGTGAAAGATGGATGAAATAATTCTGTGTTAAATTATTTTGCTACACAAAAGAACAAGTTTAGACACCCTCAATGATCTTGAGAAACCCTGGTTACTATTGTGAAATTGTTCTAATCAGGAAAAAGTCAAGAACAGGGAGAATTAAAACAAATTGATGCCCTTCTTATGTTTCTGGTTTGGGGTGGGTTTTTTTGGTAGTTAATGTGAAATAACCTGAAAAATCAATTATTTGCTCTATATATAGAATATAATCCTCTCTAACAGCTAGACTTCAGCTTAAGTTCAGAAGTACAAGGTTTAATATGCCTTCCAATAGTTTTAGCGGTTTTAATTATAGTTTGTACTGTTATCCTTGGTATCTGTATAAATGGCCAATCCCTTTTTTAATATGGTTTCTTTAGGGGACAGAGTACATGAGATGACACTGTCTATGCCTTTGCATCTCTCTACCTGTTTCACAGTGAGCACTCCTTAGTTCAGGACAGGTTCAACCATATTTGACAGAGAAGTAGAGATACCAAGTTACTAAGTCCTGAAAAGTTTGATTGCAAGAGTAGGCTGAGAGTAGAACAGAGTCACCATTGAATGAATGATGCTGGGAAACCTGCACAGAAGGAAAACAAGAAAAACTTCATAAAGGTCTAAATATGGCAAATATTTGACCAACATTAACACTTTATAATATACTGAAATAATATACTTTATAATATACTGAAATGAAGAAATGAAATCCACAGAGCCTTCTTTAGTTCTGTTTAGCTGCTTATTTTATAACCTCGTTAAAAGCCATGCTTAGTAACTTTTAGTAATAAGGTGTTCCCCGGATTTGTTGCATGTTGGTAGTACAAGCATGATCTTAGAGACCCTTCAGATGTAACCTTTCTGTTTCAGTGCAGTTAGAGAGTATGCAGCTGATGGTAAAAGTTGAAGACTTTTCTGCATGGTTCTGAAAAAATACAGAGATTTTGGTTCAGCAAATGCCATTTTCATGGAATGAATTTGACACATGCAGACAGAAAGTAATTTCTGCAGTATTTAGATGAAAAATCAGAGGGATTGAAGAATTTATGAAAAATGCACTTATACAGCATGTTCATTCGAAATCTGATTCATACTTTGTGCATTATCTTTCATGCCGTCGTTCATTTCGCACCTACTTCCTGTGCTCTATGTGTTGTACCTATTAAATTACTGTCCTCCTACCTTCTTGCTAGCTTACCCTCCATCTCTATGTTTAAATGCAGCGCACACATTTAGTAAGTGCATGCGTAGCCTCAACAGAAGTTAATTTAAACAACATATATTTGCATTGGAGGTCTCCTTTCCAAATACCTGCCAGGCCCAGCGCTGCTTGGTTTATATGAATTAATGGCATCACTGCCTAAGGTGCAGAAGCTCTGAGAACTAATCTGCTGCACTTTAATGATTCACTTCTTATTACACTATGATGATTAAGGCTGCAAGTTAAAAAAAAGTGTTTAAGTGCACATTAAACGTATGCTTAAGCCTTAATGGTGATAATAATAAAAACACTCCCAATTGTACAGCTATAAAATAGGGGAGAGAAACCTGGATTACCTACTGGAATCATATATTTTTATCCTAAATTAGAGTGCAATGAAAGATGAGATGAGATGAGATAAGATAAGATGAGATGAAATGGATTTATACCAGCTTCTGTAGTACTAAGTTTTCAGTAGTAACCACAGGACAGTGGTTTTTTAATTCTTATATTTTAAAGGTATTATTAAAAAGTAAACCATCTCTGTTCCATCTCATCCAGTTAGGCCTGTATAAGCCAGTAACTTATGTTGGACTAACATATTTCTCCCTGAAAGGTGACTCAATTTAAATTAAGTAGCACGCATCAGGAAATGGAAACTTCATCATTCTTTTCTGCAGTTTCTTAATCAGCCTCATTGTTAAGAAGATATGTGCCTTATTTCCAAGATGAACACGTCTAGCTTTCATATCCATGGTTCTTGTTATCTGCTTTCTGACAGATTAAACTGTCCTTTCGTATCTTGCGTTTTCTCTATTATGCAGTGTAATCAAAGCATTTCTGTCTTCTTTCATGCCGGCTAAATAAATCGAGTTCTTCATTTCTTACACCATCAGGCATTTCCCCCAAGCCTCTAATTCTTTCAGAGCTTCTCTTCTGTGCCCCTTCCCCGCTTGCAGCACTCAACCCAAAATGACAGACCCACACCACCTGCACAGACCTTCTCACCTGGGGGACATTCAACCTCCTGACCTTATAGAAAGGGATTCTTCTAAAAGGTTCCTCCTTACACAAGCTTTTTAAGCCCAGATATTAGAGACAGATACCAGGGTAAGAAAGCAATGACATGAGCAGTTATGGAAGCAGAAATGTAGGTGCAACCAGCATTTTCAGAGGCACAGCAGCAGCCTTGTATGCAAGCTACAGCCAGAACGTCCCATCTGACTATGCCATCAGCCTGCTCCATCAGGGCAGTGCTCCAGAGGAAAACTTGGGCTGGCCAGTTACCGTAAATGACACCAGGCTAGTTAAGGTTTGATTTACAGATGTCATTTTAAATAGTCATTTTATTCTTGGTAGAAAGTGGCTTGATTACCCCTTTCTGTTGCCTTATCTTCAATAGCTACAAATGTTATTAGCAGTTGTGCAGCAACTTACTCATTTTTAACAATATAACAATAAAGCCTATACCATGGTTAACCATGCAGGAAATGTCACTTGCAAATTATCATTTCCAATTATTCAGTATTAATTTAAGGGACACGATTATCAGTCCAGTTAGAATTCTTTTCTTTATGTGACCTTCCATTTAATAGCTGCAGATGTTTTCTCTTTCTTTTCTTTTTCTTCTTTCTTTTTCTATTTTCCTTTTTATTTTCTGTTTTCCCTTTTGTTTTCCTTTTTCTTTTCTTTTTTCTTCTCTTTTTCTTTTCTTTTCTTTTCTTTTCTTTTCTTTTCTTTTCTTTTCTTTTCTTTTCTTTTCTCTTCTCTTCTCTTCTCTTCTTTTCTCTTCTTTTCTCTTCTTTTCTCTTCTTTTCTCTTCTTTTCTCTTCTCTTCTTTTCTCTTCTTTTCTCTTCTTTTCTCTTCTTTTCTCTTCTTTTCTCTTCTTTTCTCTTCTTTTCTCTTCTTTTCTCTTCTTTTCTCTTCTTTTCTCTTCTTTTCTCTTCTTTTCTCTTCTTTTCTCTTCTTTTCTCTTCTTTTCTCTTCTTTTCTCTTCTTTTCTCTTCTTTTCTCTTCTTTTCTCTTCTTTTCTCTTCTTTTCTCTTCTTTTCTCTTCTTTTCTCTTCTTTTCTCTTCTTTTCTCTTCTTTTCTCTTCTTTTCTCTTCTTTTCTCTTCTTTTCTCTTCTTTTCTCTTCTTTTCTCTTCTTTTCTCTTCTTTTCTCTTCTTTTCTCTTCTTTTCTCTTCTTTTCTCTTCTTTTCTCTTCTTTTCTCTTCTTTTCTCTTCTTTTCTCTTCTTTTCTCTTCTTTTCTCTTCTTTTCTCTTCTTTTCTCTTCTTTTCTCTTCTTTTCTCTTCTTTTCTCTTCTTTTCTCTTCTTTTCTCTTCTTTTCTCTTCTTTTCTCTTCTTTTCTCTTCTTTTCTCTTCTTTTCTCTTTTATTTTACCTCTTCTCTTTTTTCTCTTCCATTTTCTTCAACAATTGCTTTAACCATCAAAAGATAACCAGCAGAAGAGGAAGGGACAATAAATCCAAGAAACCAAGTTGTTGAGACAGTGCTGTATGAATCAGCCTGAAAGCTCTGAGAGCCTCAGTGGTTATCCAGCCTGTCCAGGGCAGCAGAACCGGCTGACATAAACCCTGATGTTAAAAATTACCTCCAGTGATCTTCTTTCCCTATGGTACCTCCCTCCTCACTCTGGAAGAATGAGCTTGGAAGAATGAGCTTGGAGAGATGCAGCTTCTTCTCTTCTGTTTACAGTAATCTGGATTTGGGAGTGCTCCATCTTGCTTCTTATCCCCCAAGGACTCTTCTACCACTCTCAAACTTTTCTGTGATTCATGTGGTAGCACATCTCTACCCAGCAGAGCTGTAAGGTATCTAGGTCATGTTTCTAGGAGGGATAAAACCAGGCTCTCTCAGGGCTGAACCATGAGCTTTCACTTCCTAAATGACTGTTCAAACCAGTAGGTTATTAAGCAAGGGAGATAATAATAACCACTGGCTGGGGTTTCAAAGCAAAGCAGCTAAACCAGCATTTTGTGAGGGCCATGATCCTATTAGAATATTTTAGGCAGACTCTGAGAACACCCACACAGCCAGAAACCAAAGTCCTTCTCCACCTAGCCCATGATCCCAGAAGGGATTAGGCAAAGGCCAACTCTCCCACTGCTAAATTAAGTGGCTAAGAAGAAATGGGATATTTACTATCTGGAATTGCGTACCTTCCTCCATCAACTACAGAGAGAGCTCAAACAACTGGCTTAGACCAAATGCTCAAATGCATAAAAATAGATGAGATACACCCTGCTTTTTGAACCTTAGCTCCCTATTTATGCAATGGGAATACTAAGATTACTTCCTTTCGTCACAGGGTAGTTATTAGGATAAACCTAACTGAGAGTTTCTTTCATACTCCTAGGGCAAGGTTAGGAAGTATCCAGAAGCAGCACTGCTCTGGGGAATTAAAATAGAGAAGAGTGGGGGATTCCTTCTTTGTTTTGTGTTTAACTCACCAATTTTACTGTCCTCTCTTCAGGACCAGCTTGTCCATTGAAGCAAATGACCACAGACACAGCAGAGCTGAAGTATCCCCCTCTCTGTCCCTTCCCACTGACAGATTAGAGGACATTACTGTAATAACTGGAAGAGTGTCTCCTTATCTACACATGAAAAGCCAGGGTGGATCCTATTTGCTTGCCCAGGATGTTTAAACTAAGCAGATCTACAGGACAAGTTACCATGAACCTGCAGAGATTTGGGAGAAGTAAAGGCAGTTCAGGCTTACACAAGACCAAACTCAGTGTAGGGTGAGCAGCAGCAGATGCTGTTAACCCATCAGCAGTGGGTGACAGGTCCCCTCTGCTCTTTCACAGGAAGTTTTGTATAAACATAATCTCATTTGTGGTCACTGAGTTTGAAACGATTATTCCCACAAGCAGACCAATAGAAAGCAGAAATAGACCGAAAGCACATTTTTCAGTTTGTGGTCTCCCCTGGGTTTAAATACAAAGAGAGAGTTTACAAAATGAATGACAACATTACACCTAAAGATGATTAGGAAACAAGATAAGCCACCCCTGCGTTTATCTTTGACAGCCATTACAACATAACATAGCCAATATATAGTTCAATCAGTTCTGATGACACTTTCTTTCTCTTTTTATGATAAGAACCGTTAGGTTTAAATCCTGCCAAGTAGAACCAGCCTAGATATTAGCAGCAGTGATAAAGAGTAGCTCTGCCTTCAAGGTAATAATAGTTGATGCACCTATCGGACATAAAATGCTTTACAAATGTTAATGAATTTGATTATCATTTTCTTCTAATTTACAAAGAGATTTATTGAGGTGTTCAGGTAACTACACTAGGCACTAATGGATTCTTAAAAAGTCCCTTGGGCATTTAACTGCCCCTGAGAGTCAAGAGAGCACTTGAGCCCACATACAGATCCTGCTAGACAGCTACTGCCTAAACACTGAGTGATTCACCCCTTGCATAGTCCTCTGGCAGGTCCAGCTGAAGGTGGCAATACACCTCACACTATCCTAAAACCCAGAGTTTGTAGTCTTAGGACAGAAGAAGAGGTAAACAAGGATGCTCGCAGGACTAATGAGGCAATTTTGAACACATCTCTGGTGTCTATCCCCATGCAATTAGCTCTACATCACTTAGCATGGAATTCATCTCACATAGTTCAGGCAGCTGAAACTGCTAAAATTCCTGCATCAGGGGTTATAGCCAGAATTAACAACTCCTTTCATCGGTGACTCATTCCCACTTTTATCCCACTTTTTCAATTCACTCAGGGGACAGGGAGAAGGAGTACACCTTAATGACCAGTGAATGAGATTCAAAAAGCAACAAGTCCTTAAGCCTGCATGGTTTTAGGCTTCTCCATGCACCAGCATTAGCACAACTGAGCAGTGTATGGCTGGAAATGGGGGACACAGGCTGCCTTTTGAGATGCCAATGTCTTTTTTGCAAGCTTCCTATGGCTGAGGCCAAGGAGTTTAAACTAGATACCCAACCCTGTTCTAGGCCATTAATACATCATTTCAGGAGTTTGTCAGGATATTTACTGGTTAGTTAAGGCTAGGAAGGAGTTTCTTGCCAAAGAGCATGGAAAGAAGCTTATCTGTTCAGTTACTTTAAGTCTGGAGGTAATTCGCCATTCTCATTGCTATGTATCAAGAGAAGAGGCAAATAGAGAAAATGTCATTTATACCACTAATGGAATTAAAAATGAATGTAGTCCAGGGCAGTAATCAATGCCTCGTTCATAGTGATGGATTAAGACTTAACTAAACAATGGGACCTTTAATTGTCTGCAAATGTAATTTGCAAAAGTCTCCCATGTACTGTGCAGTTATGGTCTCTCTCTGAGCTCTTAGGTAAGAGCTTTTAATCCAAAATCATGATTCCATACTTATTGGACACCATGCTGCACTGACATACCTGGGCACTCATCAGTGCTGTTCCTTCAGATCTTGTTTGTAAGGAACATGGGTTTTGCGTATCCGGAGGAAGTGGAAACTTGGCAGAGGAAGGGGGGACGGCCCCAGGTGCTTCATGTGGGATATGGCTTTGTGAATCTGCACACAAAGTAAGAGCTTTGTGTAAGCACATAGGTAGGCACTTGAATCCCACGGAGATTCTAAGACAGATATCAACAATAGGTTCTTCATAAAATGCTCTTTTAGCTGGCAAATCTCATTCTGTAAGGTCTCACTAACCTACATGCAAACAACCCTCACTGATGGTCTCATGGTGAATATGAAAATCCAGCACTGAACAACACATTGCAAGTAGGTTTTTTCCCCAAGTTAAATGAATGTCCAAATATTTAGCCCTTTTGTGCATTGACCAATGGACTTTTGCTTGAACCCATGGAAAAATAGACAAAGAGCTTTTGTCAGATCATAAGCCTAGTGTCAGTATTCCAGATTTGTCCCCATCAGACTAAAACTGATAGTCCTAACTAGATAAGCTCATCTCCTTAGTGGATTTATCATGCTCAAACACCAGGGCAGACCAGGTTGGACTTGATGATCTTAAAGGTCTTTTCCAACCTAAATGATTCTGTGATTCTATTGCTTCATGAAATATGAGTCAGCTTTATTTGCATAAATGAAAAGAGACAGGAAGATTAAAACTGGCTTACTGGCTGATGGAAATCTCCAGAGGTATGGATGCTGATCAGGGCCTTCAGCATGGTTTAGACATTGGTTACACATCTCTCACAACATGTGAATCCTCTGATATTTTATAATGTTATGGGAACAGCCTTATGGGATCTCCCTTACTTGGCTGTTTGTCTTTACAAAACTGGTATGGATGTGTAAGTTCTGAGACACTTGAACAAACATGGTTTTAAAAAGGCTGGTGCTGACGAGAGAGGGTTAAAGGGTACAGAAGGGTACAAAGGCAAAAGTGAATGACTTAAACTTTCTTTCTGCAAGAAAAAATGTTTGTAAGGAATTAAAAAGAGACTGTGAGAAAATTTAGGAGCATCTACATGTCACGGGCCTTCAGTCAAATATTTTCTCTTTTTTTTTTTCATTGCATTTGAAGCTGGGGAGCAGATTAGCCTTTAAAAAAGGATTTGCAGACCTACTGTGAAAGATGTATGAGATGTAGTAAAACGAGTTTACCAAGATGATGCTGCTCATTCTACCTCCTTATGAGCAGGCAACAGCAAAAGCATCGCATCTGCACCCCAGCAGTGGCCTCAGTGAGGTGCTAATCTCCATGCGCGGTAAATGCTATTTATATGCCAAGGAGTCACTGAGAAGGAACTTAGCTTTTCTTAGAATCATAGAATAGTTCAGGTTGGAAAGGACCTTAAGATCATCTACTTCCAACACCCCTGCCATAAGCAGGGGCACCTCACACTAAGTCATGTCACCCAAGGCTTCATCCAAGCTGGCCTTGAACACTGCCAGGGATGGAGCACTCACAACTTCCTTGGGCAACCCATTCCAGTGCCTCACCACCCTCACAGCAAAGAATTTCTACCTTATATCGAATCTAAACCTCCCCTGTTTCAGTTTGAACCCGTTACCCCTTGTCCTGTCACTACAGTCCCTAATGAAGAGCCCCTCCCCAGCATCCCTATAGGCCCCCTTCAGTACGCCTCTAGTTCATTCTGTACCTCCATTTCTGGATGGTTATTTACAATCCCATGAAAGCCTCCAAAGTAAGGCAGATCACCTGCCTTGTAGGGGATGGAACCTGAATTTTTTCTTTATATTCAGGTGAGCCTCATTCATAAAGCTGGAATGCCCCAGATGGTTCTGCCAGTAAAAATTGATATCCTCTTCCCTCCTGAGCATGGCCAGTGAAGGATAACACTGCAGTCTTGGCAATTGGTCATTCTGTGTGCGTTAGTACAGTTGGTCAAAGAAAGCCAGTTCTTCTGATGTTTTCTTACTTTTAGTCTTTGTATGGATCAGCAAGTATACCCCTTAAAATATTCTGTACTAGGCACATGTGTGAGCAGAGAAAGCCCTGAAAAGCAGAAAAAACATTCCAAAAGGTACAACGAATAAAAGAGAGGGGAAAGGGGAATTTATTCTGTGCCATGTGGTAGAACTGGTGATCGCATTCTTAGAAATTGCAGCTATTTCTTCCTTCTGTCACTCAGAGCACTGGGGGGAGGAACACTAAGGTCTATTTAAGCAAATAGAGGAACTTGTGAAAGGTACAGAATTGTGAGAAAGCCACCACGTCAGAAATTAAGACAAGAAATAACCACTGATAGGTCAAGGCTTTTACTGCCTCTCTTGCAAGAACAATCAATATCAGTAGGTAACAGTTAAGAGATCATTTCTCTTCACATATTCCCTTCTTAGCTTCAAGATTTTATCCCAGGTGGCTTTGTGGCACCATTCCTAAATTAGATAAATGCAAGTCAGAGGTAATTCAAGCCAAATATTTTAGTTGGGATTATCAACTTTATTCTTTCAGAAAATAGTGATTTCATCTTATCAATATTTTAAAAAAAATAAAAAATAATTGCAATTAAATCCAAATATATTGTTACAATGAAAATGTCTTGTCTCAGGTATTGTTGCCATATTTAAAACGTTTCTATGTTCCTCCAGGTTTAGATTATAAATCAAAGCAGGCAATTCAAATAAATGAAGTCAAAGTGAAATTGTCAACTCCACTTACCCTGCACAGTTCAATATTTTGTCTGGGCAGGTGGGTTTTTTTCATTTCCTTACCAATTAGACACAGAAGAAAGTATTATGACTTGGAATGCCCCATGGTACAATAATCCTGACTTCCCACTGCTTTACTCTTGTACGATGTTCAGCTCCTGTTTCCATCAGCTGAACTCTTGTCCTTACAGATAAGGAGAGCGACTTCTGTACCTTTACATGTATTTGGGATAGTCCTAGAAAAATCATTATTCAGAATAGTTTTAACTCCCTAATGCTACTTTCAGGCTTTTTACCAACCTTTAAGTTTCATCTCTGAATTCATATCTATCTCATAGTCTAGAGAAAACCTTGTTTGATAATGGATAGGAAGACTGTGAGGCCGGGTTGCTGATACAGCACAGAAAAGAGTTGGTGCAAGCAGCTAATCTGTGTTTATTAATTTTTTATCAGGTCCTTTCCTCTCCCCGTTCTGAGCAAAGAACATAAGTATGCATTAAAATGGAAGCAGATTAGCAGATTCACTGGACTCTGGGAGACCACGCTCTTACTTAAGGTTGAACATGAGTCTGAAATTAAAGTTAATCGAATCCAGACAGATTTTCAAGGTTCTTAAATGCCTAAAGATGCAAACAGTGTAACCTCTTAACCCTTATTTTAAGTGCATCTTTTCTTTCATTAATTTCTAACATGACTGCAGAGAAGACCTTCTCAGTCAAATCTTTGCATAGCTGCACATAGTACACAGGTAGATAGGACAGCTGACTTAATTTAAGGGCTGTAGCTGGGATGGTCTCAGCCCTCCTTCCCTTCCTCCTCCTTTACTTCTACCTACATCCTTCTACCACGATCTGCTCCTGTGGCAATTCAGGTCTCTTTCTGAGCCAGATATGCTCTCTCAACTGACAGAAACTAATACTGTGGTAAGACTGGGTTGTTTTATACCAGAATATATACAGAAGAGCAGTAGCTCAGCAAAAAGTCCAGTGTGTCTGAGCAAGTGAAGGGGATGGATTGTTTGGTGCTGCTCAGGGATAGGAGCAAGGAAGCAAAGGGAGAGAAGGAAAAAGAGAGTGTAATTACTGCTTCCAGTAGTGCTGAACTGTTAGATTAGCAAGCAGTAACACTACACCACACACAAAGCAATGCAATCGTTACTCACACCCTGGTTTCAGAGTAAAATTCAGCCTGAAGAACCTTTGTCTTTTGTCAAAAATAACCACAAGAGTTCAAAAGGGTATCTTTTAATGTTTGTAGAAGATGGTGCTGAATAATAGATGTGGCTTCATGTTTGAAACTTTCCCTGTTTAAACATGATATGACCACAATCTTGTTTTTGCACTTGTAATTCAGTTAGAGAAAGCAACACTGAGTAAAATAAATCCGGAAATGTTCATTAATGTCTATGTAAAAAAACAAATGCTTCCTTCATGCAGCCATTTTTTGTGAATAGTGATTATGACACGCAATACCAAATGAGATATTCCTGCAAGACCTGGACGTTTCTAGACAGATATTTTATCAACACTCTCTGGGACCTTGCAACCCAGCTCAGCAAGCTGCGCGTCAACAATGCACCCACATTTGCATATGAGGCTTCATTCATTTTGGCAGACTCAGCACTGTCTCTAAACTGATGGAAAAAAAAGAAGTATTTTCTTCCACCTAATTACTCAGCTATTACGATACTTCATAGAACAAAGGATGCCACAAGTAAGTCATAATTTGATTTTGAAAGCTGTATAACAAAAGTCTTTGAACACTCTTTTCCTCATCTCCGAAAGGGTTTCAGCATCACAGAAGAGATCTCATTCTGTCTGTCCTCAGCACATGCTGGTTCATGTTGTCACAAGATGAGAACTGTGAGGCTTGTCAAACATTTTCCAGGCTTTTAAGGTACTTTTTGTATTTATTATTTCATGGTTGCCACTTTTAGCAGTTTTAAGGATGACTACCTAAGCCTGTAGAACTGTGTATCTCAATAGTTAGTAGAGAGTGCAGCTCCGAGAGGCCTTGGCACAGGATGTGATGGCAATAATGAGGCCGAGCACATCCCAGCACACTGCAGGTAGCTGGTCCTCTTTGCATTTACAAGAGTCACATTAAAAACCTGTCAAAGGGATTTAAAGAAAAAATATGTGAGATTCTGACCCAGTAGTGTTTCAATTCTTCTTGCAGCTTTCGTACTCCATAAGGCAGAAAAATTCCTTCTTTCGGGTGCAACAGAAATGGTCTTCATTTCTGTTTGACTTCAGCAGGGATTTTGATCTGCCTTTGGAAACCTACTTTCAGATGTAAAGTTTCCAGATGAAGCCATGCCAAAGGAAAAGGGGAGGAGTTACATTTTTCAGGCAGGGAAATCTACTTCTTAATGTTCAATCCATGTATAGTCCTGAAACAATGGGTTGACTTTTTTTCCCCTCTGGCAACTGAATCATGTTGTACTGTAAATAATGTGCTACAGTGCAGCCCTCCCCCTTCCTAAGGAAAAAGAGAAAGGAAAAATATAAACCTCTCCCATAACTGGCTATGCTGATATTATTACTCATTGACTGCATCAGCACAGGTCTACATTAGGCACTTGTCAAAATCCTTGCCAAAAGAAAGTTTTCATTTTCATCAATTTATTTTTAGTAGAGCAGCTGGGAAATCCAACAACTGGCTGAGTGGAGACCTGGAGTTTGGAATGGAAAATGGCCTGTTCAAAATGCCCTTTGAGTTCCCTCTGCCTATTGAAAACCTAACGCCTCATGAAACCTCTCCCTGGGAATCTAGACCAGGCTGGACAAGAACAGCTCTTTTCTTCCCAGGATGCTGGGGCTTTGCTCAGTTCTAAACAAAAAAGCCTAGTTAACATTGGTGGTTTATTTATCTGTTACACCCACTGTGGTGTGACAGCTCAGGTCACCTCCTGCCGGGGTTTTTGGCAGTGTCCTGGGAAGAGCTATCCATTGGTCTGGTATTAACCACCATGTGGTTCCTCTCAGTTGTTGCTTCCATGGATAGGCTAGCAATACAGAATCCCTCTATACTCAGGGGACAACATGGTACACCTGAAAGGTTAGTCAGCCTATCTCTTTCAGCCGTTTCATTTGAGATGGAATAAACATCCTGGGGAAGTGCTTGTTGCTCTCCGTTGATCCGTATAGAGAGGATCTGGACATTCAGCATGACACAAACTTCAACCTGGAAAGACGCAGGGAATCTAAAGTGTGACTTGATGTTGTCTTTGTGATAGTGTCAACAAACTGAGGCAAAACCATCATTTTGCTCTGCAGTAGTGAACAAAAGCAGGTGGTTTAAAGTGATGCAAAAAGCATTCCTCCTTATGTACTTTGCTTGGGCTAAGAATACTGCACTTTCTAGGCCAGTGAAAACTAAAAAACATGCTAGTCTCGTTTCCTACTACTTATATGAGCTCTTCCGTATATATTATCATTGCTGAATTTAGAGCAATGCCTTTCTCTTTGGAGTAATGTTGATGAGGATACTGATTTGTCAAACTCTTTTCTCAGATATTGTAGGAAGGGAACGTCTTTGAGTTACTTCTCCTCTTCCCTCCTCCCATCCCTCAGTTTAATGTAAATTAGCAGGCTACTTAATTACCATCCCGCTGACAGTAAAATTGACTAATTTGTGTTTTCTTATGAAATTAGACTTTTTATTTTTCCTCAGTTTAAAAAAGACCTGTAACAGGAATAAAAAATATCACATGAGAGAAACCCAGTTTGCTAAATGAAACCTTTCAGATTTGCCTACTTGATTTACAAAGCCCAGACACAATTAGCTTGCTACCTAGTTAGCCATGTGTACGTGTATCATGGCAGTGCAGAAATCACAGGCTTGTGTTGTCTCTGGTAGGGAAAAAGGTCCCATAGCTGGAACAATGAGCCAAATCAATGACTCTCACATGCAGAAGAATGTCCTGACCTGTCATTTTTGTCAGTACTGATGGAAACTGCCAGTAGGTATCATAGGACCTCCCAGAAGCATTCAGAGATCCAGCAGAAGACTTCCATCCCTCATCCATACATAGGTTTTACCTACAGAGAATAGATGAAATTAGTTAAATATGATCAATTATTATAATTGATCAAATTTATGGACTTGAGAGCAGCCATGTAGTCCTTTCCAAGATAACCTAAGTTGACCTGAGAATTTGTGTAGTTGTATTTTCTATGCAAAGCTGGAAGACAAAACAAAAACTTCTGATTTGTGAGGTGCTGAACACTGTAAATGCTTTAAATCTTCTCATCTTGTGACATTTTTCAGAAACTCTCTCCATTTCCATTCAGAAAATTGCTCCATCAGAAAAGATGCTTCAAAAGGCTTTTTCCTCCCAAACAAATTTAATCCGTCCAAGCTAAGGGTTCATGTAGGACCTGACAACACTTGGTTTTATATGTGTTTAATTAGACTATTAAACATCTTATGGGTAGCTTTTCAGAATCTCTGCAGCAATGAGTGGTATCTACAGCATCAATGCCTCCATGTGATGAAGTAATTGAAAAAGAAAAAACTCCAGCTTTTGGTGAAATCACTGGGACAAGTGGTTTTAATGCAAGAATTCATTCAGTACTGTAATAATAAAAGATTCAAATAAATCCAAGTGAAACATTAAGCAGAACTTCATGTATACGTAGGAGGGATGCCCGTGGGGAACACGCTGTGGTTATGCAGCATTCAAATAGACAGGACGTAAAACACACACATGCAAAAACACTGAGTTAAAATATTGTAAGGAACTTGCCATAAACCTGCCAGAAATCAGAGGAATTCAGAGTAATGGTAATTCACCAGAGGTTTGATTCTACTCTCACTCATGCTGGCTTCACATCAGCATCATGCGTTTGACATCTCTGGCTTTACTATCAATTCACATCAGTTCAGGAAGAACCAGGTTGTTTACTGTTAACTGTCCATGTCCTGCTACTTAACTGTGACCTCAGGGCCATAATTACCTTCGAAAGCACATTTGTTTTTTAAGCCTTTGTTTTGATTAGACCAATATTTGGAGAGTAAAATGACCCCATGTGTGCAATCCTTCATGCTGTCCTTCAGTCCTTGAACTAGTTTCATTACTAAGAAGTGACATGCAGTTTAAAACATTTTCCATGAGGACTCTGAGGACCTGGAAAGTCCAAATGGTTGGATACCAGGTGAAGTAAGAGTATTTGATAAGCTCAGAAGGGTTGCTCACACGGCTGGTCTTTGGTTTCTACAGTACTGAAGGCTTCAAACATGCACAAGGATATAGAATATTCTATATCCTACCTTGCAATGCATGAAAAAAGCTTGTAAGTGAATATGTTTCATGTGGAAGACCATGAAGCATCCTTCAGATTATGCTTGAAAAGAAATCTCCAGGGGTTTGCATTAGTTTATTATTCATTGGTAAATGAGTGACAAACTAATCACTCATTGGTATGTTGTCCATACAAATGGCATTGTTATCTCTACAGGTGATAAGGAGAACAGGCAGGCTGCCCTGATCACAAGCTAGTCTCCTACAGCCTGGTGCTATGAGCCAGTTGGAGACTAAATAGAAATAATCAATAGCTATAAAGCAAAATCTGCTAGGTAGGGAGGTCTAGAATGAAGCTTTCCCCTAAGCCCTAGCTATATATTGTTCTAAGAACAACCCCTTTTGATTGTGGGCCTGATCCAACATTCAATACGTCAGCAGAAGTTCTTGGTGGAATTTGGGCTTATTTTAATGTTTCTTTCTCCTGGACACCCCCATTAGTGAATGCACCTGGACAAAGGTACCCAGGATCAGGAACTCCTGTTTGGAAGCTTTGCAGCTATATGAAAATAATGCATTGCCCAAACTAATGTCTTACTTCTCAGCATGTGCTTCCAACAGCTCTTATTAGCTTGGGAAAGCTCCATTCTAACATGATTTCTGGCTTCCATTTCAGAGCTGGCCTATATCCAGCCAACTTGAAATGCAGGCAAAGTGAGATTCATCCACTTGTGCCCATCTATGTCAATACGCCCTGACCGAGAAGCTTTGAGCTAAGCCATCCTAACTGTCAAAGATTTTGGAAGCAGCAGGGATTTTTCTCTTCCTGAGAAGAATCAAAATCGCTTCCATGTGTAAGAGTGACTTGTGGTTTGTGATGAAGAGGCTCTATCAAACTAATGGCCATCCAGCAATTAAAAGCCGCTTTCCGTTTACTGCATAGAGAGCTGGTGTAAAGTAGCAGCTGGCTTTTTTAATTGTGTTACAAATTTAAGAAACCTTTTTTTCCACTATTATGAAACACTAAATTCTGGGGGGGGGGGGAAATAAAATATCTCTATGGGTTATTCATTCCCAAAAGTAAAAACTGTTACTTGTAGGCATAAGGCTTTTATGACTAATTCTGGAAGGGCCCTTTGTCAACAAGTGCCTCTCTCATTCAGGTGCTGAAGCTCTACACCTGCTGTCAAGCAAGGCTTTTGGAGGAAGAAGTTCTGGGGAGAAGAGATAAAAAAGGAAGCGCTCCTTATTGAAGATGCTGAGTGCTCCTAGAAACTGTTGTGCTCCTGCTGTTCTTAAGGAGGAATCATTTGAAGCAATTTTTTGTAGAACTCATCTTACTTCAGTTTGGCCATCTAGAAGATGGGATTCAGCTCCAGACAGAGACACCCAAATTTACATGTCTGTGTGTAAATGGTTATATGTAAATTAATTCAGTTGCTCGTATCTGGATGTCCACTATAATTTTAGAAGTCAGCTACCCAATCTATCGATTAATTTGGCAGCCATGATATGGGAATGCTATGGGAAGCCCATGCCTTTCTGGAGAGGTGCTCAAAAACAACAGAAAAGAAATACCACAGGGCACTTCAGAGTGTACTAGTCACCATGTTGGTGCAGGTAAATTGAAGCACATTTAAATTCACTGTAGTAAATGGAGTGCAGGAATTTGATTCAACTGCTTAGGCATCATCTGAAATGACCTAATATGCCCAAGATTTCCATCTGGCAGGTGTGACACGTGTGACATGGTATCCACATGGTACTCCAGGGTATCTGCTGGAGGTGGGGCCAGATCCAGTTTGATAGCTCAGACAGTAATCACCACCAAGTAATCTTTAAACCTAGAGGCATGCAGCTGACCTAATTTGTCTGCTGCAGAGTAAAATGGAACGTAGACTCCACAGACTGTCTTTACCGTGTCTCCATTTCCTCTTAAGCGAGATAAAGCACCTACCTCACATGCACACTTCCAAAATTCCAGTCTCTAACTGCATCCTGCCCTAGACAAACCAAATAAATTATTTACATTGGCTTCTATTAAAGTCATGAAGTGAGACAATGGGTGATTGACCCCACTTATCTTGGACTTCTGCCTTAGGATGGGATGAATCAGCCTCCAGAGGTGCCTGTATCTACCCACTGAAGAAAGAGCAAGCCTACCCAACCAGATTTAAATGCATTGCCTGTCTCTTAGATGACTGAACAGCCCATCCTGTCCACTGGCTTCTCTTTACTTTCACTGGCATGAGCATTTACTAACAGTGTAAAGACAGCCCAAGTCTGAGCATTTCTGGGAATACCACCTCTAATATCTTGGAATTCACTAATGTAGTCTTCTTCCCTTCATCCAAGGAACTTGTGTTTGAGAGATTCCTCAATCCAGCAATGTGTCTTTGTAACCCTCAGCCCTAAATGATCATTTCTTTCACAGATTTGTGCATTTTCTTATCTACGAGGTGTGAATTTCTTAGTATCCACAGCAGCAAGGAATTCTGCTGCTTAATGACATGGCATAAATTCCTTTTGCATGTTTTGAACTTGTCACCTACCAATCTCTAGCAAAAACGTTTGAAAACACAGCCCAGCTGTGTGCTAGTTTAATGCAGAATTTCTCTAGTAACTCTAGCCAAATCTACTGGGTAACTTTGTCAAACTTTGTCATTATTTGTGTTGAACCTGAGCATTCAGGGCAGAAAGAGGATACATTTCTCATTGTTTCTACTTTAGACCCTCCCAGAGAAAAAGGTTCACATGATATACAAAGAAATTCATAGACTCATACCAGATGCACCAGAGTTGTAATGATTTGCATTATGAAATCAAGCCTTATGGCTTTGCTTCAGCTCAGATTCATGTGATTTTTCTTTCATTCCATAACATGCATTCAGAAACCTCATGTAAGTAACTGCTGTTGTGATGCTTGAAATGGAGGAAGGCTGAGGGAGAAAAGAGAAACACGGTTGCTTTATAAAACAAAAAAAAATCACTCTGAATTTATGTGATTTCTCATGAAAATTTCACCTTAGTGTGCCTATACACCTTATAAGGCACTCTGCATATGTGCATGTGTACATAAAATCACTTCTCTCAGCTCTGTCTTTATGCAGAGACAGGAAGGATGGTTTTGTGGTTGAGAGAGTGATGCGGGACTCAAGAGATCTGGGTTTTATTCCTACACACTTCCTCTGTGATTTTGGGCAAGTCACATAGGTCCCAGTCCTGAAAACACCAATGCACCTACTTAAGTCTGCTGTCAGAAGTGGTGTCAGTGAACGGATCAGATTAGACACATGGAAAAGGTCAGGCAGCAAAGAGGCTTCGATCTGTCTATACTTTAGTTACCCTTCTGTGAAATGGACTTGTAAATTAACCCTCCTTTCGCCATCCTATTGATTCAACTTCTAAGCTCTTTCCAAAACCCAGACGTTTTACCATGTCTTTTCACAATGATGAACATCTTCCTAATCTGAGCCTTGTAGGACAACACAGATGGTCACTAGAGGTCTATGATATGTCCATTGTTCTTCCCCCTTTTGTGCTCTGGTTCTCATGCACAGTTCTATGCCCTCTATTTCATCCAATTTTTCTACTTTTTGTGTTCTTCTTTACCAGGGACACAGATGACTGTGCAAGGAAAATATTTCCAAGCACCCAACATAGAACTGCTCACACTTTTACTTTCAGTGCTCAGAACTAAGAAAACAAAGCTTTTCTTTTTAATCATTACTTCAATGGCTGCCACAGTGCATGCTTTATGTTTAGTTTAGAAAGTCATTACATCAGTGGTTGTTTTTCCAGTCTTGCGTTCCTCTAAATGTCCTTTTTGCCCTTTCCTTGTCTGCTCTTTTATAAGCAAGAGGAAACATTTGAGTTACATTACGAGCTGTTCAGTCTGGCTGGGAAGCAGAGCTATTGTCACTCAGCATGGTTTACTCACTTAGACTTCCTTTACGAACCAACAAATACTTGGCAGAGGCTCCAGAGCTGGGTTAATTGTTAATAATTCGTGGCCTCCCTATATATGTCATCTGGATAATTATTGCAGTCTGCCAAGATGGAAAAAAAGGGAAGCAGCTAACAGGCTAACTCCAGAAAATAAAGTTATTGTCAAAGGGAGGCCTTGCTCTGGGCTGTATTCTGGCTGCTATGTTTTGTGATGTAGAATGCATGCAATAATAAAGCTCACCAATTCTCCCATCAGAGGAAGACCCTCACGTGGCAATAGCCACTGTGGAAGCAATTCCTACCATTCCCACAGAAAGGGCTAAGGGCAGAGCCAGTGGTCCACACTCGCTGTGCTATTTTCCCCAAAACTGCATTTTCTGCATTACACAAATCAGTCATTTGCAAGAGATGAGGCAACAGAATAAGAAGTCTTTACTAATTTCAGTACAGCTATTTTTAGCATAACCAAACTGATTGGTAGTCATAGAATCACAGAATGGTTTGGGTGGGAAAGGATCTTAAAGCTCTTCCAGTTCCAATCCCCTGCCATGTTTAGGGACACCTTCCACTAGACAAGGTTGTTCCACGCCTCGTCCAACCTAGCCAGTATGATCTGCTCACATACTCATATTCAAGTCCAAACACACCCCTCCTGTAAGTAATATTTGCATAGCAATGTGCTACCAGTAGCAAATGTGGTCACTGGCATTATCATTTATTAGATTACTCCATAAACACGAAATAATTGCAAACTAATTTCAGGTTTCATTTAGGCACACTCCCCTTGTGCCTTCTGGTTTGCTGTCCTTTCCTTCTTCCTGATAGACTCATGGCCACCTCCTACAGTGCCAACAAAATATTTCTACTCAATGCACAATACTGTAACTAATGTTGTGACAGTCTAACTTTTTGGCTTTCTAGCTACATATTTTGCTGTAGTAACAACAAAATGCAGTCACCTCTGAAGAAGAGTACATCAGGCTTTTTAAGGGTACCAAACAACACTGCACAGCAATATCATCCACCCTGTGATACTTGTTGCCGCATTTCCCACCATCCAACATTTCTCAGTAAAGAGGATCAGGACACTATATCTGATTGAAACATCAGGGGAAAAAGTATGCAGACAAAATACTTGTATCTGAACTGGAATTTAAACCAAGCACTGGGAATAACAGACTCTCCAACTAATTGCAAGGCTTCTTGTACTTTTATAATGCAAAGTTACACACAAAAAAAACCCCATCATTAAGTAAAAATAAGATACTTTGCAGCTCCCTAGCCTCCAGTAACCAAGGATCTCAAATCTCTTTATAAACATTTTAAGCAGGAATTAATTTTGACTGCTAACAGCCCTGAAAAGCAGGTACTATTAATCCTTCTTAATGTATAGGTAAAGTGAGGCATCGAGTGATGAAATGAGTTAGTCACTAAGTGAATCAGTAGCTGATCCAAAAATAAATAATTCTAAGTAGCTTTGCACTCTAAAATAAACAAGCTGGAAAAGAGAAGGTACATGATGGCAGGGGGTGAAAATGGGAGGACAAGGGAGTTAGGTAAATGATGTTTTATGGTAATAGTAGTTATGGTAAATGATATTTTATGAAGGCAGCACTTCTTAAAGCACCTAAATGACTAACACATCAGTATAAAAAATAGTCATTCTCCAAGTTTACAGGATGTTGGGAAATGGGGAAGTTCATCAAATTACATCTGTTCTTAAATGAACATGTTGTCTCTAAGCTTTCAACAGGGAGAACTTCAACAGGAAAAACAGAGGGGAAAAGATTCTTCTGGCATACTTTTAAAGGGAGAACCAAGACAAAATGCATGGGGAAGCTGAATGTCCAAACTCCTCTCATAGGCTGCCTTCATCATTTAGAGAAGCTGTCTAAGCAGAAGCTGTGTGCATTTTCATGGCAGTTCAGCTGACCTCAAGGACCATGCTGTCAGTATCAGCTTTTAGAGACTTCATTCAGGCTTCACCTCTTGCTCGTACATGAAGTGTCCATCCTCCCCTTCTGCCTGTAATGGGGCAGAAGTAGCGCATCCGACTTCCCAGCCATGAGACCACAGGTTAGAAACATCCTGCCCCTGTCTCAAAAACTAATTCTACTCTCTCCAGAAGGAAAGTCAGGGAAGGGGATTAACTCCAGCAGCTCAGTGAGTCTGAGCAGTCTGCTTGGAGAAGGAGGCAGTAACTCTGGAACAGATTAAGAAGTGACATTTATAGGGTTTGGAGGAAATCGCATCCACTTCAGCAAGACCACACAAATGATGACCAGGAGAGAGGCACCTGACTAGTGTTTAACTTGGTTTAGTAAATGATATTAAAGTAAAGCTTTCCCCCAATCAAAACTACTGCTTTTATACATTTTATACATCTTTATATACATCTATACATCTTTATATACATCTATATAAAAACATACTGGTTTTATACATTCTTATACAAAAGATGCTGTATTAGCAGATCCGATTCACCACGTTCTCTTCTCACCTCAGAATAAACAGCATGGGTATGAGCCTCCCCCTACAACTCATCCCAGCCACCCCACCCTGAAAACTGACTCTTGAGCAGAGACAACAACAAGGTCTCCACACTGGTTTCATTCTCTGTTAGCTGTTGTGATGAAGAACAGGAGGCATTTTCACACAGTCAAATGCAGAAAACCTTGAGTTTCTCAGCCTAAGCTCAGAACCAGGCCCAGTTCAGGCCATTGTTAGCTCATCCACAGTACACTGCTGACTGCATGACCCCAGTATCAGTCTTGGTGCTTCTCCTTCACCTTGGAGCAGGACAAGGTGAGCTTACATCTGTCAGCGCTCAGTAGGGCTCTCTTATACCCATCCCAGGAGAGGAGATGGGAATGGTAGTCTGCAGATGCTCTCATTCATCACAAAGTGGCATTGAGAGAGGAGGAAATGTCTGAAACCACATTTGGTCCTGCTGATCCAGCTCAGGGATAAACAAGAGACATCACACGATCGGATGCTAAAGAAAGGAAAGGAAAGGATTGAGCAGCACAGACCTGATGAAGGCTGCCTGTGCCCACTTCAGCAGAGGAATTGCAGATGACATGGACCCTCCCTCCTCGACTGACTGGCTGCTGGGTACAGGATGTTTTGTTCTTTTCCTTTCCTGTTTTCTCTTCTTTGTGGGCCAGTGTTTTTGTTTTGTTTCTTTTCTCCTTTTCTCTATCCAAACCACAGCTCAGGCCAACATAAATTATTTTCTTTAACTCTGGTTCCATCACACTAGGTACAGAGCATACTCTCTAGGAAAAAGAAAGGCTTTTGCTCTTCATTTCTTTGTTTCTTCTACCCACCATCTGAGAGTAGAGCTGAGTATGTGATCCCACAGCAGAGTATTTGATCTCTGAATATGATCCCACAGCAGAGATAGAGCATGGAAGATATTTTGGACCAGAGAATGCATTATGCACTCTGTTTGGCTTCTGTATTGGGATGTAAGAGCAGGCTTGATGACACCAGTTTCATCAATGAATGCTTCTTGGTTACCTCATTGACTGCAGATTGCACAAAGGACCTAGCCACCCAGAAAGGCCGCAGCTTGAAGCTGGTGATGACATCCGTCTCTATTTATATCTCTTTCATCCTAACTGGGTCCACACTAGGATGCAAAGAAGACTTAAAGCATCATCTTTCACAGAGCCCTGAGGTGGCCTAGGAGGTCCAGACCCATCCCACTCAACTTGTCTGAGCACCTACCTCTGTCCTTCAACCAAACCCTTCTTTTTATGCACTTACGGTTAGACAGGTTAGGCCTTAGGTTTATAGATCAGATGATGGGCAAGCAGTGAGCATGATCTGAGAGTGGCTTTTGACACAGCTCCACTAAACCACTTGACACATTCTCACAGTTTCTTCCACCTGAGAGCAGGGCTGAAAAGCTGAAAAGCTCCAAAACCACATAAAACCAGCATGCAAGTTATTTAATTCCTGGTTGGTTTGTCCAGGCTCCACAAGTCAGTGGTGTCTTGGATGTATCTGTATTTTCTGGCCCTTAGTAGAGTAAGGACCACAGAAATTATATCTGTGCCTCCATCTGGCACAAGTGGTTCCTTATGTCCACTCCAGGCACTAAGAAACACATGAAACAGACGCTGAGGCCCTACCCAAAACTAATACAGCTAAAAGGGCAGGCACCTACAAGCATCTAGAAGAACAGAGAGCTCAAGAATGGGGACTGGAACTTGTCCCTCCCTCTATATGTGCTGGATGCAGCTCTCTAATGAACTGTGGCATCTTAAGGTAGCAGCTACTGAGGTACTGGTGGAAGTCCTCCCTTTCTCTCAGCTTGCATTGGTTCTTCAGATCTGAAACATAGCCACTCCTTCCTCCCTCCTAAGGGCAGCCAGAGAAGGAAAAGGACATCTTACCTCACCCACCCATCTCCTCACTTCCTATCTCACATGGCAATACTATGCATCCTGTTCTCATCATCACAGTCCATATTAATAAATGAAACAATCTCCTAGAACAATAGGCCTCCATGATATCTTGACCACCTGGTGTTTTTTATTAGCTTCACAGCCAGTACCTTTTCTTTCCACCCCATAAAAGAATTAGTCAATCCACAAGTGCACGCCTGGCTTTTCACACTGCCGTGGAAAGAACAGGGGGAAGGCAGCTATTCACCAGCGAGTGTTTACAACCTGCTTTAGCTTCAGATGCCGTCACAAATGCTGCCAGATGAACCCAATCCTACGCATCCCTTTCACCTTCAAAGCCTACCTCTGCATTTCAGTGCATGGGCAACAAATGAGGCTTCTGAAAGGCACACGTTGTATATAGGGATAAACTCTACGCTCCAGCTCATCGATGCAAAAGGTGCTCAAAATGCTTCAAGCACAAAGCCCAGTCAAAGTGCAAAAATCAGCAGTATTTTACAAGCCTGTTTTGAAGGTACTTTTGAGTTTTCCCATCACTACATAGATGCTGCTGCCTATCCCCATGACCACAATATATTAGCTCCAGTAGCTTTTCAGCGACTCAGCTTTGCCACAGCTTCCTGCTTTTGAACATACCCTCTGCACTCGACTGGAGCTTTGCCAGCCCCATCTTTTTGCTTAAGTTTGGTTCAATTTAGTACAAGGTGGGGGGGGGGGGGTTGAAGCAGGGTGGCTTTTTATTTTGGGGAAAAG
>NDXB01009829.1:469633-482788 GCA_002631895.1 Agapornis roseicollis
TTTTTTTTTTCTCTTTTTATTTCTTCTTTTTTGTTTTTAATTTCTCCTTCTAATTTTCATACAGCCAGTGCGTCACATAGCCCTGGCACGGGGCAAAATCAGCCATCGAGAAACCTTTGAAGTTACTCTGGAATTTAGTTTTGATGCCAAAAGGTGCATTTTCCTTCAGTTGTCTGCCAGGCTGGACTGTGTAAAATACCCTTATGACACTCAAGCTGCCTGAAGACCTGTGTGCGGATACAACAGTTGCATAAAAACAGGAGAGAAAGAACTGTGAGGTATTCCTCACCTCCTCCCTCCTTTTCCTGCCTCTGCACAGGTGTGCAAATTCCAAAGATCCACAGAAACCTTTGACTTCCCTCTGCAAATGTGAGGTTAATAAAAAAAAAGGGGAAGGATTCTATTTGATTTTTTGACTGACAATTGAAAGCCCAGTGACATTCTGAAGTTCAAGTACAGACACAGCCCATTTAGACTTGGTTTACCAATTTCCTCACTGATCCAATGTTATACACCAGTGTTACACAGCAGTTTATGTTTTCAGACAGCAGCATCTTGTCATACAATTCTGTTGCCATAGCCTATTTTTAACAAACAGTATCTATGCATGTAAACTTACAAGAATTGCTTCTTTATTGACTCATGTCCATGCACTGTGGTTTAGGTATATATCATCTTAAAGGAAATGCGTACATTCATGAACAAGACTATATCACTGAAAGACTTGCAAAATGACCCAAGTAACTATGTTAACTTCCTTTAAAAAGTGAGTTAGGTGTCTTTAAAAGAATAGAGAAGTGCTTGGCTCAGCTGGGTTATTGTAAAGCCATTATATGACATTATAAGTGTTATATATTATAAGTGTTATATAAGAGTTATAAAATATTAAAGTATTATATATATTAAAGTGTTATAAGTGTTTCAATTACCTTTTTAGTATAAAAAAATTATCAACATCATCTGCATGGCAGTCAAGTGGCCTGGCAGACTTAAGATTGGGCTGAACCTTCCTTAGTGGAAAGCTTTTGATAGTACATGACTAATGAAGTTAGCCAAAGTGTGTCTCAGTCATAGCGAGATCAATAGCAGGGCACCCAAAGGCAAAAGACTCTGTAGAAGCTGGACATTCTGCAAGCAATGGGATGATGTTAGCAGCAGCAGTGGTAAAAGCCTTGACAGAAACTACATGAAAAGTTCCTGTGTTCACTATGAAAAATGGGTTTTGGAAGTGAATTTCCCATGGTACTAAATTGATTGCAAGGGAAGGATACAGAATCACACCAGCCGAGGCTCTGGTCTATCATTCAATTAAGGAACTGAATGTATGAAATGTCTTGCTTTGTTGTTTTAACTAGACTGCAAATGTGTTTACAAGATAAAATAAAAGGAAACTGTTGTCTGGTTTCTTTAAAGTGTCCATCATTTTGACCTTCCCAGGTGCCTTGTGGGCTCTCAGTAGCAGCTGCTGCTATGTGGGGTAATAGATCTGGAATGAAAAATTAACTTAAATACAGAAATAGAAATAAATCCAAGGGAATTCTCCCAGTTTCTGCAAACAGCACTCAGTCTTTTCTAGTATGACTAATTCTGAGCTGCTGACAAATGTCTGGATCTAGGAAAGCTGATATCTCCATCATCTTCATATAACCTCTATCGTCCCTGGTGTGTCTCATAGAGAAGGCCAAATAACACAGTGTGAAAATTTGTTCATCTGGGCCTTTGCAACATTATTCTGAAGGGGTTTTCTTAATTTTAGTCTCCTTATCACTCTCCTGAAGACATCGAGGTCTCCATGGTGAGGGAAGGGGAGAAGGCTGCTGAGGCTACAAGGCAGCTATCCTGATCCTCAACCTCTGCTTCCAGTGTGAACAGCACCAATGGTACTAAACGAAGAAGTCCATCTCCTTCTAATACTAATATTTCTCAATTAGTAAGTAAAGGAATTAATAGAAGCAGCTAATAAAGAACGTTTATGAACTTGCAGTAGCACAAGCTTGGACTGGAACCTACTATTTTTGATCCCTGTATGCTTTGAGTTCCGAGACAACTAAGTATCAGGTAGATAAGTGTGGGGTATCATTTATCTTGGCTTATTTGAGCTATATAACTCATCTATGTTGGCCATTCAACCATCACTTGGGAGATAGATACCTTCAGATGATGGCTCACCTTGACATTCTTACAAAGCAGCTTTGTTAGTATTGTCTAGCCTGTGTAATGAGGAGCCTGACTTCTGCCTAAAACATATCAAAACCTGAAAGTGAACAGAGCAAATAGAGATCCCCTGAAGATGCTGATCCCCTGAGTATGTGAATCATGTTCACAGGTATAGGACCCCTCATAAAATGCAGTCATTGCTTTCTTTCTCAAAGTCAGCACAATCCAGCCCTTAAAGAGAACTTTGCACTATGAAAAGTGAACCAAAATCCTCTTTGGGGCCCATAAGCCTCTTCTCAGCCACCATCACTGTTCAGCAGGTGTTTGCAATGCTTATGTTAGTATGTTCTCATCACAGGACAAGGCCTCTGGGAGCCTGGCTTTGGAGATGGTCCAAGGGAGGCCAGCAGAATACTTTTTGTCATATGCTTGGTTGGAATGGGATGTGAAGTCAGGCAGTCATCCCACGATCTTCTGGACGTAGCCGATTCTGAGAAAAAGCTAGATATGTGCCAGGTTTGTCTCCAAACCTTTAAAATACTGGGCACTGAGGAGTGCTGAGAGAGCTATACATGGGGTAGGTGTTTAAAGGCTCTGGATGCACAGACAGGTACCTTTCCAAATTTGGAGTTGTCCAGAAAAGCACATTAAGTGTTTCTAGAGTATGTTACGAAGGCCAAGAGGCCCTAAATTTCCCTTCATGGAGTATAAGCAAGGCTTGCATGGCGTCCCCAGGGTATCCCAATGCAAATAGTCAGAATATTTGGCCCATGGGACCACCGTACAAGCACAATGTGGATAAACCTTTCTAGAGCAAAAGTCTCACTAATAAAGATTTTTAGTATCAATAGTACCTAAATTCTACTGGCCAAAGTTCACCACACTCAACAAGAATGTGCTGTGGGAAATTTCAAAGGCTGTTCTTCCTCTCAGTGTGAACTGAAGCAGCAATGGCTTTCTAAGGCACACAGTATAGGTCCCATCAAGCCATGAGGCACATGTAGAGTCTGCTGTTTTCCAGAGTTCTCCAAGTCACTGTTTGAAACATGGGCAGATCAGATTCTCTCCTAATTTAACATAAAAACACCTGCTTTGGTTACATTTTTCACGGCATAATGTTCAGAGAGTTCATACTTCACTACTCTTCTCTTACACGCTATCCAGTGTAAAAGGAGAGAGGGGGAAGGCATATGTAAGTTCACATAACTTCAGAATGGAGTTTAATGAAGGAGAGCGTAACACTTAATTCAAAACCAAAGCTTCCATTACCTTTCCACCATATCAGTGCGATGCATTTCATTCCCTTTTCCAAATACCATTTAACATAAACCATTTATTTTGTTCAACTTTTCCCACAGGCACTTTAATGCAGGATTTGGACACCTTTCAGAAGAGTCCTGTGATGTAATGCATTTGAGAGACATAACAATATATGTGGAGTTTGGAAAATCTTCTGCAACATGAATAAAAATAACTTCTCCTTTCAAAAGGCAAAACCTGACTTGCTGTCAAGGGTTGTGGAGAAGGCAGAGAGAATGGAAATTGCCTTCATAATTAGTATTTCTAGATTATCATATCTACAGCCAGAAATTCACAAAAGCACCAGGTATGTCTACAGAACGCAGCAGTAGCTGAAAGGAGAAGAGCTCCATGTACTTGTTTTCCTCTTTATTAGGGTCAAGTCCCATGTTCCCACAGGAATACTTTTTCCAGGATCCAAGCAACTATAATCTGTATTTTCATGTATTTCCATAGAGTGCTGAGCACATATTTACCAAGACATATTAATTCAACAGATGAGATTCATCTGAACTGAATGGACATCTGACCCATGGTGATCCCTCTTTCATCTTAAATGAGACATCTTTAGATGTCTAAAATGGTAGCCCAGGGACACTGTCACATTGCAAACCTTCACAGCTGAAAGCAACACATATACCACTCCCTTCCAGGTACTAATTGCTGCCATCAAGTTCTATAACCCTTCATGAGAGGACATCTCAGCTATTCCAGCTTCATGCTGGTCCAGAGCCCTCAGCTGTCCACACTCACCCTAAAACAGAAGACCTTTCTCTGGCTACAGCCCTACTCTCATTTTCAGGTCGGTGATTCTGAAGCCTTAGACTTTGTGGTCTCAGGTGAAGTATCCCACTGGTAAAATCCCCTGTTTCTCATTTCAGATATATCTGCACTTCTGGATGGCCAGTGTGAGGCAGCTGACCTCGTATCTAGTAGTATCAGATTTCTATTAGGTTTTAGTGCATGTGAGTTCATGGGAATTTGCATAAACACAGCCCAGCCTGTCCTATATTGCCACAATGCACACATGGGTTTTGATCTTTTCACTTTGTTAACTCAAGCAAATCCTGATTTCATCTTTCCAAGCTAGTCGCAAACGCTCACCAATGATTTGGCTCCTGGCCATCAATATTTGTAACCTGTGTGGTCTCTGTGTCACACTATACGTAACCATGACGGGTTGACCAAATCCTTTAAGCATCGTGGCTAATGGCAAATGCATAGATATACATTTTTTGAATAGGACACAGTTATAAGGAAATACAATAAAGTTTGGGGACTTAGCAAGAGTACATTGGCAGCTCTCTGAAAATTTGTTATCAATTAGGATGAGATACTATCTGCAATGCTTACACATGTTAGTAATATTTAAATCCACAAGGACATCCCACTGAAGACACCAGTACTTACTAGAGTTCCAGATCTGAAATGTAACCAAGTGTGACACTATGACTGACAAAGGAGGAAGGCAATCACAGTTTTCCATTAGAATTTCTAGCAGCAAATTTAGTTCTCTGTACTCACTTTCAAGAGTCCCAAATCGCAAATTTTCCCTGAAGTATATTAATTTGCCATAAAATTGAACTTTTGGCTCAAATAAGGTCCTAAATACAGAAAAATTCTCAAGGAATATTTTGAATGTCTTTCTGACATAATGGAAACTATAAGGAAAAGAAAAAAACAGGGGGTGAAAAAGCTACATTTGACCAAAGGAAGACAAACATCTGGCTAGAGAAGGATGCGCTTTCAATAATATTTTTTTCCCTGTATCCGGGTACATCTTTGTTACCTCAGTAAAAGATATAGCACTGGGGTGTGCCTGTGAGACAGGTCTGTAAAACACTGCTTACAGTGTGCTGCCAAAACCCTGGAGATTAATTTTCAACAGGATGCCTGATATTTCTTCAACCCCCAGAATCTATTCCAGCACTATCCACAACTTCCCTGCTTGCACTTTCTTAGCATATGCTAATCTTATGAGACTGTATCAGGATGTTGTCATTAACTGAGCAGAAAAACTCGTCTCAATATTTCAGATAAAAGCATCATACCTGGGACCACCTAATGATAAAGCAGTAAAACAAAGGCAGCACATCTTTTAGGCTACCCATTAGACTAATCTTGTTGCCCTCATTCTGCCACTGCAGCCTGGGGTTAGTCTGAGTGATTGCACCCCATCCCAGTCCTTGCTGGGGAACTGTAGTCTTCAGCCAACATTTCTCTTGAAGGAAAATCCCTGTGGTTGGTTACCAAATGCAGGGATAGGTAAGGAGTGATGATATTGTGGTGAGATGGGGAAGTTTCTGTTTTCCCTATGAGCAAATAAATCCTGTGCTCAGCACAAAAGTAGTCTGAGATGAGCAGCTGGGTCCTTGCCCAGGTGAATTTGGAGGTGAGATGGTGACAAGTTATCAATGTGCCTAAGAGAATAAAAGGCATGTGGCCTCTCTCTGATCTGTGTTAACCCTGGAGAAATATGATAGGAAGGGGAGTAGGTGACCACAAAAAATAACCACAAAAACTTATTTGGGAATGTTCTTTCCATTCAACCTGCACAAGAAAATACCATAGTACTGTATTGTCATTTGTAATCAGAGGTGATGCCACTGACAACGTTATTCATTTTGCATATACGTGTGTGAGTTTAAAAGTCCCTCTTCTGAATGGTGGTTTGGTTACACAAGCAGATAGAGGAAGCTCAAGCTACTGCTTACCTCATCCTGGTTATCCTATACAGTGATGGCAGTAAATCCGAGAGGAACAGTATCTGTCCCTTGTAGATCAAGAGAGATCAAGCAACATCTCTTAAATGAAGCTTCCACCTCACAAAGATTATGTAGAATTGGTGATATGTTGTCTCTGGCCCATTTTTCCCCAACATGTTTCTGATGGAAGAGATGAGGCTTTTCATCATGAGATCTGAAGTGACATTCCTACACATTGACACCCTTTTCTAGTCCCTGTTGCTCATCCTGCAAGACACTTTTCCACTCATACCTGGAAGAGAAAGCTTGACTTCTGCTGTATCTGGAAAGAAAAGCATTCACTGAGCGAGCAACAAATGAAATTACAAGATAAGATTTTCTCCATGTCCTGGAGCTGGCATTAGGTCCAACAGAGACAAAGGCATCTTCACTTATGCAAGTCTCCAACTTAACCTATTGTCCTTTCCTTAATGGCCCTTGGGCAATCAGCTCAGCTCTGCAATGAAGATGTCTGTGTATGGGCCAGTAGGTAAAAACCACTTCCCAGAGTCTCTGCTCTTCACAGGCGTGGCCACAGTCATCAAATTGCACAGCCCAACAACCCCAAAGCAGTTCTGCACCAGCAAAACTCAGTACCATATAGAAAGGTATAGATACTTGTATGGGTGATTTGTTTGTTCTGGTACAAACACACAAATACTTGTGAGACTGTGCTTAAGTGCAAGGATGTCACTTGCCTGTAGAGTCCTCTTCACATGCAAAGAAGAACCATGTAGCCAAGTTCCCTTCAGGGCACCTCTTAAAGAAAACTTGTTGTTTCTCCCAAATGAAGGAGGAAGGAAGAGCTTGTGGTTAATGCAGCAAATGGAGGCTCAGGAAATCTCTGTTCATATCCTGGTTCTAGCAGGGGCTTCCTGTGTGACCTTGGGCAAGTCCCTTAATCTCTCTCTCTGCCTCCCTTCCCCCATGTGTAAAATGTGGATAAAATAGTTCCCACTCCTAATGGGACTCAAATCTTAAATAGACATACAAATGCCATTGTACAGGAAGGGAATAGTCACATGTGTGGATCAAGCTTTCCTTACCTGTCTGTGATAAGCTAACAGGACTCCCAGCTCTAGTGTTCATAAACGTTTTCCATTATCTAGGTTACAAGACATTTCCATCCACCACCCATGTATTAATGGGTATTAACAGGTAATTCTGTAGCTTTAAATGACAAAGCCCTGTTGATCAAAGTGGGTCTGATATTTGCTCTGTGCGCGTCACTGATTTACTGAGGTGGAGACTGAGATGCTTTTTCAAGTCTGGTTTATTTGTTGTATAAGTCTCTGTAACAAGAAACAAGACCAAGACAAAACTAAGCCCTAATTTACACTTGCAACTGTAGCCTATTGTTTATAAAGAGACACTCTGGTTAATCTGTTAACAGACCAGTGAGTTCTCAGCACTCCACTCCTGTAGGTGACCAAAAAGATGCTGTCTCATGCTTTTGTTCCCATACAATCACTGGTGTCACTTCTTCTTACACCAGACAATCCCATTTCAGTCATCCACTGTGAAGATGTGTTGGTCTTCAGTATGGCAAACATCTGGACATCCAATAATAGAGGCTGTTTCAGTCAAGTTGGCCTTATCATACTGTCTACCAATGTTTAAAGCAATTCGGGGGGAACCAAAAATAAGAGAAGAGTTTTAATAGAAAACTTTTCCACGTAGAGGTGAGAATGTGACAAACCTGGGCTGTAAAGACAGAGACAATAGGTTAGCAAGTCCATCAAAACCATATGTGCTCACTCTTCAGGCAAAAAAAAAGGGCTGTGAGACTTTATTTAAAACATACATTCTGTTCTCACATCCCTTTGAAGAGATCATGTGGGATAATTTGGAGTCTCCTTCTTACACAAACATTGCAAACATTTCCTGTTGGTAACTATAAAAGGACAGGCTAGCTAAGTAAACAGTCCTCTTCATAGTTGTGTCTAAGCAGGAAAGCCCTGTATTCTTCACCAATAGCTCCATTGATGACTACAATTGTTCTGGTTATTGTTTGCATTCGTAATAATACTGATTATAACAAAAGATCAAAACAGGAACTTCCTTAAACTTACTAAATGATTGCAACGGGGGCCTGCATATTGCTGGCATAAGGATGAGTGTGTGTTGACATACTAGAAAAGGGGGAGCCAGATCATCAGCTTGTGTAAACCACTGTCTTCACCTCCAGCCGAGGACCTGGCTTCATAGTGGCATTTTGTGCTACACAAAACCTCAAAATGCCTTGTTGTTACCCACTAAATTTTCCCACTCACCATTTTCTTACGCCATGAATGAAAGAAAAACTGAAATATGACAGAATTAAATAATGGACCAAAAGCATAAAAGGAGTTCGCATAGGACAGAGACCTCCCTCTCGCCTGTGTCCCTGAGGCATTCAGCCAATCCATACACTGTTTCCTTTTCTGTGTTCTTCTCTTTCATTTATCAGTTATTATTTTCCATTGTTATTATTACCTCCTAAGAAGCCTACAGATTTCTTTCAGATTTACAACAGAGGAAACAATCAGCCTCTGAGGTGTAACAAACCATCTACTGCTGCCACTGCTAAACACACCATTCACAGTATTTTCAGCTTGTACTGCATCACCAATGGCCAGCCCCTTTGGTATCATATGAAGATACAGACCCAGGCTGGGTTAGATACTAGAGCTACAGCTCTGAAGTGGATGACATATGCTAACATCTTCCTCTCCCAAGCCAAGCTCTACAGTTTGTTTTGGCTCCTCCATCCTATGTCCCAAGTATGTGAGTTCTTACCACTTAGGCAGAGAAGCAGTAGACACATCACTGATTATATCATACCACCCCAAATTCTGGTTGGCTTGCTCTTTGTTCTCTCTCTCACTCTCTGTAAGAACAAGATTAAATCAAAGGTCTGACTTAGAATAGAGAACTTCCACTGGTCCAACCAAGAAACTTCCCTTCTTTAGCAGACTGGGTCTCCCTCAACAATTTTTAATCAGTGCTCAGGAGAACAGTTTCTAGTAAGACAATATGTGATGTTTAGAAATGCTTCTAACCTCTCAAACATCTTGCTGCTGGCTTACCTGGAGACACAAAGAGCCACACAAAAAGCGCAGGTGGGCCAGTCAGACTTTCTAAATCTTCTACCTAAGATTCCTTTCTACATCTCTGCAGGCAGACAGTCAGGATCCACTCTGCAAGAAGGATGCCTGAGAAGACAGCCCAAAGCTCAGGAAGGAGCCTTCCTGCAAGTCTCTTTCAGTGACTGGATGGGGATCAGCCTTTACATTTTTCTTGCCCATGTAGTATCACCATGTTTTATGAAAACCTTGACACATTCATCCCCTGCATTTTCTCTAAATGAAGAGGCAACAGAAACCGATTTGTTCAACCTTTGTTCAGCTTGCAAAATGATTTGTGTTTCCTGTGTGCAAAAGAGGCTTCACATGATGTCAGGTGAACCATCTCCCAGTTAAAACTTACTATGGAAAGTTGTGTCCTCTGCCAGCTGAGGCATGTTGGTGTTTTCCTGTGTGTCCAAGGAAATCCCTCTTCATTTCCCTCTAGTCCATCTGCAAAAAGATAATCACAACTCTCCCCTTTTCCACAGGGGTTGAAAATGACCAGGATAAAGAGCAATCCCTTACACACATGTACATTACCCAGCACCATAGCAGCTCAACTAATAACCCACATATCGACAGGATATGGCACAAGAAGAAAACCAGAGCATTGCACCCTTATGAAAAGGACTCCCCAGACCTACTCCACACAGCACACAGAAGTCACTGGGGATTCAAAGCCCAGCACTATGAACTTCTCAACCCCCACTCTCACAGCAGATCTGCAGGACTCAGCTGCCCAACTTGAACTCTAAGTGCTCACTGATGGCTCTGTTATCCTTCCCCATAAACAACCCGTAGTAAAACCAGAGCAGTCAATGGCACAGCCAAGAAAGCCTAATACATCTCCATCTTTTAACTGGGATTTGCTCCCACTACAAGCCATCTCAGCCAGTTAAGTGGCTTGCCGTTACTGTTTTGCCCCAGATGACATCACCGTTTGGCTTTCTGAGCATACCTCTTTGGCTCTAACCACCCCCCTTGGCTCTTTTCCCTGTAAACAGGGCCTGATTAATGTTGCAGAAGAAGGGCTGTGAATCACGTATTCCATTCTCTTATGGGAAGTCAGAATGTCAATTTTTCCTAGTTTTAAGCGCAGAGAATTGGGATATTTAATGCAGAATCCCTAGCAACGACACAGAAACTGCAGTCTGAGCCCACAGCTGCAAGGTTCCCAACATACTTTCTTGTAACAGCAGCTGATGAATCACCCACTAGAAGACATGCACTTAAAATATAATGAAACATCATTCACTGATGCTGCCTATTATTACCCAGCCCCAAACACATTACAAGGATATTCTTTGATAAGGAAAGGACCCTCACACTCACATCCACAAATCTCTGCTGGGCTGTTTAAAGGCTGAATGGGAATAAGCTGACAGCCACAGATGTTTGCCCTTCAATCCTGGGTGGCAGCATTTGATGCCCATGGTACTCATCACTACTAATGTTTCCAGCTGGTGGCCAAAAGCTGACACTTGCTCTGAGCTTTTGCTTTGCCAATGCAAGGAAATTAAAAGTAAGGTTTTGCAGAGCAGCTCAGGGATGCTGCTGCAGTCTCTTTCCCTTCCCTTTTTCATGGCTACCTTCCTCAGCTTCTCAAAATAAAACAGAAGATGAACCAAATAAAACATGATTGGACCAGTCTTTTAAACTTCTTGTGTACATACTGAGCATGAACAATACAGTGGAGGTCCAGAAGAAGGATGCTGTATAGAAAAGGCTCAGGGAAATAACTGGAGAGCTGCACTGTTCTTGACAAGTGGTACAACTAACTGCAAGTATTGTGACTAACAATGGAACAATGAACCAGAAAAAAGTCCATTTTTAAATGAAATAGAGGGGCCCTTCTTCACAGGAAGATCATTTCAATCATATACAGAATCTCGGTGAAGTGAATGATCTACCCTGTAGATTGACAAGAGCATCCAAAATGATTTAGGAGTACATTAAACCCATCAAGATGCACTGGGGAAAACAGCTCTTAAATGCCTTACACCCAAAAAGGAATTCTACCCAAGAATGACCTTTTCCCTAACAGAAATTAACTGAAGTCAAGTATTAGATAAATACATGTGATGAGACATTCACAGATACCAGGGGCAAGAGCTGAGAAATAGTCCACATTAATCTCAACACCCTCACTGAGGATTGCTTACAGTGTATTATCAGTATTTGTTCAGGACATGAGCCTTACTGTGCTAGGTGCTGTAATAACACACCAAGTATGTCTGACCCAAAGGTACTTCATACATTAATATACATGCAAGATATTCAGATGCTTATTTCCTAGCTCTGGCATAAAGATGTTCAGGGATGTAACTTCAGGAATGCCTCTTCACTTCTCTATACTCCATTTCTCATAATGGAAAGCAAAAATAAGTCGTACTTTTCCTCCTATGAGGTGCAAACACTTGGGAACTGGAGCAGCCTCTGATGGATTTATTAAGCCCTTGAGCAATGCTACTCAAGAGCCAAGCACTTGTTTCAGAGCATACCAGTTACAGCTCATCACGTGTGTTGCACTTCATGTGATGGGGAGAGGTGGCCCCACTTTTCACCCTTTCAGTGTCGTGGTTGTAGGTAGTCCTATAGGACCTGGCAAAGGAATGTGGATGATGGAGAGAGCTTCTGAGATTTACCCCACAGCAAAGCAGGAGGCAAGAAAACAAGTCCTAACTGATGCCTTCCACTGCACAAGAGTTGAGGTGGGCTTGGACTAGATATAGTGTGTTTCGTCCCCAGGTGGCAAGCATAGGGAGGGATGTGGGAGAGGAGGTGGAGAGGGAAGGGATATAGGTACAAAATCAAAAGTGCTACTACGTATCCTCATCACTCAGAAGAAAGTTTCTCATTTTTACAGCCCAATGTAAGATGAGCTGGCTCGTGGTGAGAGGTCATCATCTCCATTATCTGATGCTCAGGACTTGAGAAAAGGTCTAGTTAACTCTGTCTCTTCAAATGCACAGCCTTGCATGCTTTGCAGATCCCACCTGCATGGCAGCTTCTACATTACCAAAGCCAAAAGGGACTTTCAAACCTTGAAATGTATAGCTAGAGGTATGTCTGGGAGGATGAGATCAGGTCAGTGTTCAAACCTGGATAACACATCATCTGCACATCCTAAAGCCATTCCCTCCCTCATCACATTGCCTCTTGTTCAGGTTAGCCAAGAAGACTCATCTGTTAGAAAGGGGCTGGTAAATGATCTACCCTAAGTTTTTCTTCAGCACCTTTGTGTTGGCCAAGAAGATGTCTATGGCTGTGGAACCAAACTCAGAGATTCAGACTGCTGGGCTAGCTTGCCCACTGTTCATCTTCTGATGGTTAAATCCTGATAATACAACCAAAGCCCAAGGCATTTGAATCAGGTTTACTGGGTGGAATCGAAACCAGTTTTTCCTTTAGCATTGCCTACCAGGAAACCCTCCTTTGTTACCTCTACTCCTGCTAAGAAACCTTTCTTTGCTTCCTCTTCTACACAGTGGCCAGTCCAGACTGGGTATGCAAGAGCAGCATAAAACTTTTTGCACTAAGGCAGATTAACTCTCGATTTTAAGAACAAATAAAGCCACACGGATGCGAAGAGACACACTGTTCCATGCTAGTGATGTAACTCTGCTGCTCCCCATTTGCATGATACCCAGAATAACAGAGGCAGCATGAAATACAGCCGTTCTTGAGTAGGTGGAGGAGAGTATCCAGTTGACTCAGAGCATCATTCTGCACCAGGATGAGAATTTAAGGGCAGCTGGAGGGATGAGAGGGGAACTTGCCTGACTGAAGAGTTTGTTATGTTGATACTGTTGGGGGGGGGGGGGGGGGGGAAGGTTAGGGGTTTTTTA
>NDXB01009829.1:482884-543140 GCA_002631895.1 Agapornis roseicollis
GGGGGGGGGAATAGCTGTAGGGTTTTCTTTAGAAGCTCTGTGTTCACAGAGGGCTATGGAGGTGGAAAGAGGGGGAAATAACTACTAAATTGTGATTGCTATCTTCAGTATTTACACAAGATAGGCCACACAAGCATCTTAATAGTGGAGGCACCTTGGTATTTATTTGTGTCACTGATTTACATGGGGTGATTTAGGAACCATATCATCTGGAAGGTGCTATAGGACAGAAGGATAGCACTTTCTCAGCTAAAGGAAAAGACAACTGAGAGAAACACAAGGGTTGGGTCTCATCTCACCTGTTCTCCAGCTTATCAAAGTCTAGGAGAGAGACACCAAAGAATGACTCCTCCGACACACACTGCATCCTTAGTCTTCCAGCACAGGTAGAGCGATACTTTTGTTGTGCCAGAGCTGACCACAAGAAAGCCACTGAGCAGAGTCCATCAAACCACTATCACACTGGCTTCCTATTATGTGGAGTATCCCAGAGACCACCCTATCCCCTCTCCCCACCACCCACTTTACCATATCTAATTTGGCTGTAAAGGTGAACGTAAAAGTCAACATCCAGCAGGAAGGTGGGAAAGGTGCAAGACACCTCATGGCAATTTTGTTTCTGATCTGCTATATGGTGGCTGTGTCCCTCCTGTGCCTTTTCCCAGCTGTAAGTTCCTGTGGGCAGGCACTGCCTTTTAGTGCAATTGCATCCACCACCTGGAGCAATGGGGTCTCAGTTTTGGGAGCAGACTCTGAGCACCAATCTTAATGACAGTAGTTTTAATAACCAAGGTATCTTCAAAAGGACCTGGAAAAGGGGGCTGTTTTGCATCCCTCTGGATTGTTTTTGACTATTGGCCACTAGTAATAAACTATTAGGGAACAAAAAGCAAATGGAAAACAATAGAAGTAATTATATAGCTGGATGAATGTTTCACTTCAAATATTATTGTCTCTGCAAAGATATACAGCATGAATGTGTTATTGCAAAAAGAAATATGCATTGATCTCTTTACCAGGAAACAGGTATGACTGTATTATGTAAATATTACTTCATTTACTGTCAACAACTGTAGGCTTATTTTCACTTTGCAAACAGATGACAAACGTGCTTGGAGTCATACAGCATCAATCTTAAAGCTGACAAGGATCCCTCATTTTGCAGCCAATTTTTGAAAGTCAAAAGGCCAAATTCAGACTTGGGCTAATGCCATTCACTCCAGCAGGAGTGAGATGCCAAATTCTCCACATTAGTGTAAATCAGATGTGCTCTATGAACTTCAACAGCCAAAGAAGTTGTTCTAAAGCTGCTGACTTCAAAGCTGAGCTTGGCCCACAAAGCTGAAGCACTGGGTGAGCAAGAGGTCTGAATTCCCCCCTGATGGGAGCAAATGAAGCCCAGCAGATTTCTATAGAAGCTAAATATCAATCACAATACTCCTTGATACAACATTTGAAAACTCAGCTAACTCTGATGTGGTTGCTAACACCAATGAAAAACAGAGCTAAAAGGAGAGGATATAACAAATCGTATCCTTCCAGGCCTGAAGCTTGGAGACCACCATGGAGCTGGTTGCAGCTCCTTCACCCACTGCATCACAGCGCACTGCTCAGGTTAGACTTCCTGAAAGAGGATGACTCTAGCTTGGCTTTGAGCTCATTAATCCCCAAAGGATTATTTTGGCAGCATGTAATTCCAGGAGGAATCATCCTTTGGATCCTCTTCCCGTTCTCCTTCCTATGTCTTTAGCCAGGAAAGATAATTTAGCCTTCAGGGTCTTGTCTGTGGGAAGGATACCCAGACAGAAGTGTGCATCCAGCTCCACATCAAGACCCAGGGGACTCTGAAAAGCAAAATCTTTTCCCTGGTGACTAATACCCTGTGGTACTGCAGGCTAAAACTGATATCTTCCTTCTTTCTTTTACAGAAATTACTTCTTCAAAACATGGCAGTCCCTAGACTCAGGCTGTTCAGTGAGACTTGACTGGTTAAAGGAGAACAGTGCTCTGATCTGGATGTGTCTTTTGTAGGTCAGAGTGTAAAACAAAACAATTTTTATGTGATAGTCTTACTTGGTTAAAACTGCTCTTGTGTGATGCTAAAACAACATGGGATTTCTTAACAGCCTAATCAAACTTTCAGGGTGTTCAGCACCCAAAATATACTACTTGAAAAAGAGTAAGATGAGAAGACATACGAGGATGTGCACGATGCCAGAGTGAAATGCTGGGTGGAAACATGCTATAAGTGTTCAAGAAATGTATAGATGAGGCCCTTAGTGACATGGTTTAGTGATGGACTTGGGAGTGCTGGGGTAAAATTTAGGCTTGATCTTAAAGGTCTTTTCCAACCTAGCTGATTCTATGAGTCAATGGATAAAAGGAGAGCCAGCTCAGGCACAGAGAGAAAAGAGCGGGGCTATGCCATGGATCTACCAGCTTTTATTCCACCCTTCGGTGTGTGATATGTTTGGCAAAGCCACAGTAACTATGTGTGTGTCTCTCTGATTGCAAATTCTGTTTGGATATGGAGTTCCCTGGCTATTTTCAAACACAGACTATAAGACATGCCAGAAAAAGAATCTGGCACAGTTCACTGAAATGGGACATACGTTGACAACAGAGCAGCCACCTCCTGAGGAAAACTAGTGTTTTCAGCCTGGACTGTGTGGAACTGGTAACTAAGTAATGTATACGAGTCTGAAGTCATCCAAATGTGAGAAAGTAGAAGGCAGGTTGTAATAAGGATTGCAAAGGAACAATTGTATTTGCTGGAGTACAGATGTGATCTGCTCATTGAGCTTAGGCACATCCCCTGGATCACTCAACGGGAATAAGAATGGGCAAGAAAGACAGAAGGCAGAAGAGACACCTGTGTCGAAAACACCAGTCTCCATCCCTTATGAGGGCTAGTCTGTAACATATAATCAGTGCTAAATCCTATACCCTCTCCTTTAAATATCCACAGCCAGTCCTGATCCAACACTCTTCCTTAAGCATTTTTGCTTTGTGGTGTGGACTCATCTGTGTTCTACCATTGCAATTTACAGATTTCTCCACTGTCAACATGTGACATTGCAATTTAATGATGGAAAGGCCACAGATGCCCAATGTCCTAGCAGCATGACGCCAAGTAAAATTCAAGCCTTCTCATCAATGAGATTGATTCCTACAACTATCTTTCCTTACCTTCCTCTGTTTTCCACTCTTTTTCTTCTTTCCTTCTGTCTCTTCAGCTTCTCACTTTCTTCCCTTCCACCACCAGGCTTGGAAAAAACAATTAATACTAATTTCCTGAAATACAATGGATGCCACCACACTGTAGAGGAGTGGTTCAGAACATGACTTGGGAAAATAAAATGATTCCATCTCCCAGGAAAGAGTTGGGAGGGATTTAGCAAGGGATCACTTAGCATTTGAAGCAAAGCCAGCTCACCAAAAATTAGAACAACAAAACCAAAACCAAACACACATCTCCTTAACAGGAGTCCATTGTTATTTGTGCATACAACCAACAGGAGTTGTATTGGCAAATGTCATGTATGCCCAAGTACTGAGCACAGCTAGATTTGCAAAGAGGCCAGGTTGGAAAACAGAAGCCTTGCCCAAATAAAAACCAGTGGATTTCAGTAGGAAGCTTCTTTCTTTGATGGCATTGGGTCAACAAATTGTGCCGGTGTGAGAAATCCTACCTGTTATTCCTATACTGCTGCAGCAGGAAAACCAGAGTGTGGGTACACCTATTCTAGAGCAAAGTTCAGGATTTCAGCTTGCTTTAAGCCGACAGTGGGGCTGATAGAAAACAGAGTTATCTGTACAGCATCTGCACAGAAAGTGAAGACCACAGCTATTTACTTTAATCTCAGACACATAGTGTCTTGCAGGACAAAAGTTCACTGATAGAGTCAGCAAACAGCCCCTTTTCTTGGAACTCATTGGCTTTGCTTCCTCAGTGGATTCTCATTCAGGTATAGAATCATAGAATAGTTAGGATTGGAAAGGACCTTAAGATCATCTAATTCCAACCCCCCTGCCATGAGCAGGGACACCTCACACTAAACCATGTCATCAAGTTCTATATCCAGTCTCTTTTTAAACACATCCAGGGATGGTGACTCCACCACCTTCCTGAGCAGACTGTTCCAATATTTTATTATCCTTTCTGTAAAAAACTTCTTNCTTCATCCAACCTTGAACACTGCCAGGGATGGAGCACTCACAACCTCCCTGCCCAACCCATTCCAGCATCTCACCACCCTAACAGGAAAGAATTTCTTGTTCCTCACTTCTTCAAGCTGTGAAGAAAATTGCACCTTGGGACAGCGCAGCCATATGATGCCACCAAGGCACAGCCAGGAAATCTGACCAGGGCACAGCTGGGAATTACCATCGCATCCCAGATTCTGCCCCTGCCTGGGTTATAGTCCATCCTCTGTAAGTCAAGCAAAACTCTGATTATGAATTGAGGACAACCGAGAGGACCTAAATACTTTGCAGTCTTTTCCTTCTGGTGTAAAGCACTAACAGCCCAGGTGTGCTTCAATACTGCACTTGGGAACAGCTGATCTTCAAGGTGGGAGCCAGTGGACTGTGGCATAGCCTATTCTGTGTCTCCACTGGTTGTGTGCCTGAGCTTTCCCTTACTACCATCACTGCATCCTTCCCCTCTGCATAGACCTGACCAGTTCAAGACAGATTTGTCTGAGTTAGCTGAGACAGGTTGGAGGGGTCAGGCCCCAGCAATAGGCTCAGTGCAATGCCCAACTTACTGTGTAAACCAGCACCAAAGTGGCATTTCAAACCTATTCATCAAACGTAATGATTTTCCCTGGCTGCCCTCTGTCATGGAGTGTCTTATTCCTGCCTTCCCCCTCCCTTCCCAAAACATCACCCCATTCTCCCTCCTCACTGAGGTCCTCACTGTGCTACAGGCCCCCCTACGTAAATCCCACCAGTGATCACCACCATTCTCTAGGCACTCGTGCTGGATTAAATACTTCAAGGCTGCTCTGAAATCCCTCCTCCACATATCGCCTTCCTTCAACTGGGTAGCAATAATCTCTCCCCAGCTTCTAGATCCCTCTCTGCCTTGGCCAGGGAGTCAAAGGCTGGAAACTTGCTGCCAACACAGTCATCTTTCCTCAACCATGACTGCAGAAGGGAATTAGAATTCCCCTGGTACAGTAAGGTCTCAATATTATCATTTTCTGTTTGTCCTAAACCAAAGACATGCTGGTATGGCTGAACTATTCTGTGTCTGTATGCATAATGTACAGTAGTATGTTAGCATACATTTTAATTCTAACTACACAGATAGGTGTATGGAGGGGGTTTTGTGTGTGTGTGCTTGCCTGTGTGCATACACGCAGCCACATACACACAGCCCTCTGGTTAGCATGATATATATGAATGCTATTTTTCATCTATACTAGTAAGAAAAATAATCTTATGATTCTTTTCTGGACCTGAATAAGTCCCCGCTGATACTGCATTCCTACATCCAGGGAGTGACAGCAGCCCCATTGAAAGTAGCAGCTTTTTGCCGTGCCCAGGGCATATCTGGCACTAGCGTCATGGTTTTTCTATCATGGTCTTTCTTTTCCAGAAAAAGTCAATACAGACACAGAGCCATAAGGACCAGACAATCATTGTGTCCAGAGAAAGCATTATACCCACATTGACTGCAAGGCATCAGACTAGATATTTTTAATTTTAGCCACAAGAAGATGAGAACCTAAACACAATTAGTTTTTGAGGTTTCCTCTGTGCTCATTGGAACAAGCACTTGCAGAGGGCAACCCAATCTGCCAGTGTTGGTGTCTAACAAGGCAGGAAGCACCCTGTGTAGGTACCTGTCTCTTTGCAGGTATGCTGAAATCACACATCAACCTTCCAGGTAGTTATGACTGAAGATGAGTCCTACCATGGCATGGGAACCGCTGAGCAGAGCTTAGGTCCCCTAAAAGCCACTGTATTCTTTCAGCTTCTATATCAAGTTCTTTTCCCTCTGAAGAATACTTAGGATGAAGATGAGCTGAGCATCCCCATTTTGCATTTGCAGGGGTATCCTCAGCACCTTCTAAGATTGAGCCCTAAGGTTGCCTCATCCTCAACGCTGAGCAGGAGCTGGGTTGCAGACACCACAGCGTACCTTGCAGTAAAAGCATTTTACATGAAGTTTCATCTCCCCACAGAACTGTCTCACACTCAAATGAAAAATGTTGCATTTTTCAACCTTCTTTTCCTGCAGAGGACTCCTGAAACAAGCAGGACGCAAGCGTAAGTCTCTGAAGACAGAAGGCAAAGAGAAAGATCCTTGAAATGTAATTTTTACAGCAGTTTCATGGCTTTTAACCCAAGCTTGTAATTTTGAAGAGCTTGACTTGTGATTTCTGGACCCCTGGGGTGAGCAGTACTGAAAGTAAGAGGTGCATTCAAGTTCCTCTGGATGTCACAGGCCTGAAACATGCCTCAAGGAAAGAGGGGAGGGACTGGTAGGGTACAAACCAAATGAGTGACAAATGTGTCTTCCTTGTCCTTCTCTCTCCCCACTCAGCCCCGCTCCTGGCATGGGTTTGCTTCTCTTTTGAAAGGCAATACTTTTGTTTGAGCTGACCTTCAAGCAGATGTCCTCGCAAAAAAAAGGTAATACTCTGGGAAGAAATGCCACAAAACAGAGCCCCACTATTGAAAAGGAGGTTTCTGAAAAGCTGAACAGATGGCCCTGGAGTCTCCCAACTCCATGGTGAGGATGCTTGGCAGCAGAACGAACGCTAAGGTAAAAAAGGAGCTGATTTCATCAGCTTTATCTGGTCAAGCTGTATAACTTTGCCTTGGGTTTCTGCCTTTACCACCTCCTTTGCTGGAAAGTGCAGTACTTCTTTACCCAAATTCCTAACAAGGTTTATGTTCATTAATAAGGTAGCTTATTTCCTATTTATTTCTTTTGTTTCTCCTTGATCAGCTGCAAGTAAATAGCCTGGATCACTGCATGTGTTTTCCTTCTGAAATCATCCTGCACAGGAGTCTAAGCAGGCATCGCTGTAAGCCTGAGAGTGAAAATGTACATATATGCGATGCGTGTGGAGACGGATAAAACCACCCCTCCCATAGTCAAACAGTTAAACATTTACAGGAGAATGAGTCTGATTTTTCCCCTCTACTCCAGTTTTATGTTTGAGCCACACGAAAAGGTTGCAAGGAAGCCTTAGGCAGATGTATCAGGAGTATACAGGGCACGCTGGTAGGATGCATGTAATTGTGGATTGCAGAGTACTCTTCAATGATGACCTATCTGTAGCCGGCTCACTCATTCTGCAGCTGATTTTCTCTGTGTCTTTGGGCAAGTCTCTTAATATTTGCATTTCATAAGATGATACCTCAATATCTCTGAGCCTTGGAGCTTTGCTCTTTTTCACTCTCTCCATTGCAAGCATAGAATCATAGAATCACAGAATGGTTTGGGTTGGAAAGGACCTTAAGGTCATCCAGTCTCAACCCCCCTGCCATGGGCAGGGACACCTCACATTAAGCCATGAGGAGGGCTGTAAAACACCCTTCAGAGCATGGGGAGAGGGGGAATAACCTCTTTCCTCACCCCATCCCTGCTATCAGAAATAAGCACTACCTGACACCTACAGAATCTGGTGGATGACCCAAGAGCCTGAGCCTCATCAGTTTTGAGGATGACACCTACAGAATGTGGTGGATAAACCAAGAGTTTGAGCCTCATCAGTTTTGAGGATGTTCCTTGCTCTGGTGGTGCCTATAGAGTGATCTCATCCCCTTCTCCCCACTGCGTGATGGGTTTTCCCAGTCCCCAGCACAGAGTTCCAGTACATGAGCCTCCCCCCCAGTAAGCTCCTGCTTCAGTGCTGAAACCTCCCTGAGGAGAGGCTTCATCCCTGTCACCAAAACAAAACCCTGGAGTGTTTGTTTTTTCACCTTGCATAGCTGTCAGGATTAACGCTGTTTAAATGATGTCAAACAGCCACTGGTTGGTTGGCAATGTATTTACTCCGTCTGATTCTTCAATGTGGCCTTAATATTTTACCACAGGAAGCAGAAAAAGCAAAGCAGAGAAAAAAAGCCTTGAAAAATGCAAGAGTAATAAATACCAGAGTTACTATCCCTAAACTGTGGTTTTTTTAATCACAAAAGCACAAAGAGCCGTTCTGATAATGAACTTAATATATGGACACTACTAAAAAAGAACTTCTCTGTCTCATCAATTTCAATTTACTCCACTATAAATCAGTGAGCTACTTAATCAAATATTCTCCCACTTTAATTGTTTTAGCTGGCTTTTATGCTAAGTTTCAGTGAGTAACTGTGGGCAGTAGTCTTCACAGTGCAGAAAAATAGTGATAGTGGATTGGCACTAATTAGTATAAAACTCAAATGTTTAGAGCATTAGCCATATTGAAGTAAGCTCCTGCAATTTAACTGGTTCAGTGAAACCAATCCAAGGAAAGGAAAGAAGCAGGGAAAAAGAAGCCCTAAGTTGGATTAATAAAGTTAGCCTGCTCATCTATTGTCAAACTCTGGAATTAGTTCCCTTCATCTTCAAATTAAGAATAACTTCTAACAAGTCCTTTGAAGACTGTCACTTGGTGTTATCCCATGAAGCATTAAAACTGAGTTGGGGTGTCCTTTCGAAATTCCTCAGCCTTGCCTCAGTCCACTTAGAAATCACAGACACTTGTCTGGACTAGTCCAGTGTTTCCCATGAGAAAATATATCAACACAACGTCTATAAAAGCCTGGGCTCAAGCTCCAGTGTTTGCCATGAAGGGCATTACCCTTGTATTGTGAAAAGACAAGAAACTGTCCCTTGTGAGTCATTTTCTTCTGTAAATAGGAGGGGAAGCATTCTTCTGTGTTTTGTTTTGTTTAATTCTCTGTTATTGATCGATAGCTTCTTGAAAAGGCCGCGAGGGATACTTTATTAGTTGGAGTTACTGATTAAGCATTTGTAATTGTGATTCAAGGATGATCTTGCGTGACATATCTTGTACCCAACATGGAAAAATACAGAGGCATGAAAATCCAATCCTCTTTGTGTTGAAGGCTGAGCTGGCTTTTGCCCTGCTTCAACAGCTAACAGAGAGTTCATTGGGTTTTCACCACCAACATTCTCAACTGTCTGAGTTCCTCATATGGTAAAATGTCCTTGAATAAGATACCTTTGCAGATCAGGTAGTCTACCGTTCCTGGAGAAGGTGTCAAGCTCTGATCCAGACAGACTGAAGCATGCTTTAGATGACTTACTTATCTCCCAGAGCAAAGGATACTCACCAGGAGAGACTATGGTAGCCTGCATCTGGTCCATCTGGTACCTGCACCTGGTACCATCTGCTTTCCAGTGCATGCAGAGGTGGATATGGTGGCTTGTCCTCCAGCAGCAATGCTGTCTGCATCAGATGGAGAGGTCAGCAGCCCAAGCGCTGCTTATGCAACACACAACAACACAGAGCTGGAAAAGGACCAGTGAGCAATTCTCAATTACCTCCACGCAAATGGACCAAAAGAAGCCAGTCTTCCTTAATAAGCTTGTGTACCATGGAAACTTTCAAATGCATGAGGCTGAAGGAGACGGTGGGGACCCTCTGTTAGCCATTGTGAAATGTTAGCTCCAGACCAGGTCTGGATTTTAACCAGCAGTGATGTGTTAAGGTGCTTGGTTCCAGGTTCTGTTTTTTTAAGCCACCCAGGTACTATCATCTGCATCAAGGGAAGGGGGAAAAAAAAACCTCCACAACATTTACATGGAAGCTTTTGAATTTCAAAGATCTTTTTTAATAAGCCAAGAATGAGGAAGTCTAAAGATGCACATATCTACTTTACAGTTGTTAGCCTAATAAATGCAAATATTTCCAGCAGCCAAAGGTTTTACCCTGCAGTTTTACCTGCTAACATTTCCTTGTTTTGAATTATGTAGATCAGAAATGGAGGAAAAACATAACACTGGTTCTAAGGGTATGGAGCTGTCATCTAATTTTAGCTAAATGCTCTCCAAAGCAGAAAGATGCATAACTGTGGGGTAAATTGCTAGTGAGGTTTTTATTTTTTTAAGGATCTGTTTACAGCTTTGCTAGCCAATATCAGAAAGGGGGAGGAAGAGAGGAACAACACACACAAGCAATGCTGAACATTCCAGAAGAATCATCAGTAAAAAACACTGGTCTCAAATGTCAATATTAGTTATTTTTCAAATACAGGTCGAAATCTCACTTTAAAAAGAAAGGAAAGTGTGCAGTTTACAAGATGTTGGTTGGATGATCCTCGATGAGGATTTCTGATAGTCAGAGACTTGGGGTGTCTGATGGTACATTGGCAACTGAAGACCTTTTATCAGAGCCTGGGCTTCAGAAAGGGGGCACTCAAAACTCAGAAATCAAGTTCATGAAGGCATCTAAGTTAAGCCAGCCAAAACCAGAGACTCTGGGAATCAGGGGTTGTGCTTGGAAATGAAGAGCTTTGTATTCCAGCATACAAAGTGTGGCTTCCAAGATGCTACTTACATAATTTTATTCATCCAGAAACAGGTCACAACCTGGAAGTGAAACCCTGCAGACACCAATCTTCTTGGCATCACATGATCTACAGATCAAAGTCATATTTATATTGCTATCATTTGGAAGTAGCTCCATAGAAGTGAATGAAGTATTTACTAAAGCTGATGAGATTAAAATTAGGTTGGTAAGTGAAAGTTATTAAGGATGACTGGTAGTGGTAATCTTATATTTGATGGATCTCAGCATCAGATTTATGTCTGTTGTCACCACTGCTATCATGGTTATTGCTGTTGTCATCATCTCTAGCGGTTCCAGCCAAGATTTACCAACACTGTAATTTCTACTTTACACATCCATAGCAAGACACTATCTCTGTACTGAAGCCTGTATGGTTTAACCATTCTGCAGGCAAAGAAATGGGTGGTGTTTATCTCACCTAGCTTTAAACATGTGCATATGAGTTAGTAATTAAGGTTTTTCTTTAGAGGTACTGGAGAGAAACAGGAACTTCTAGATCATGATTCCCCTGCCTGAAGTGAGGTGTCAACTTTGGGATGAAACAGTCTGGTCTCCTTGAGTCTCTTTCTCCTTAGTGACTACAGTGTGGATCTAAGATATTTCCCCCCATGTTGTAAACATGGGTAAGATGAATCCTATGCAGTATCAGGCCTGGTACTGGTCTCAAGCAAGAGAGAAAATGGGTGAGGTCTTGCTTCCAGTACATTATTCCATTAATATATAAAAGAGAACTGGCATAAGAGTTCCTTAAAATCTAAAAACTCAGGATTTAACAGCCTTTCTGGAGCAGTCATACAACTATTTGCAGAGGAAACCACTCACCTTCTTGAGTCATATGTACCAGAGAGGGAAGGCCAATATCAAGAAGTGGAAAGAGTCTCTTAAGACATGTGAATCTCATCTGCACCACAGAATAATATGCCTTCAAGTGCACTCATAAACTCAGACTGTTTAGAGTCTCCCCTTGACATTTTTGCATGACACTAGTCATGCAAAACTACTCTTTTTAACAAGATTGAGGGTCAACAGCTGGGCACGTACCCTTAAAATGCAGAGTGGACATCACCAAAGGCAACTTAGAGGTATATAAACTGCCTCATTGGCCTGTAATCACTTTTACATCCTCATAGTGTGGCTGTAGGGTGCTCTATGGTAAATGCAGCTCCTCAGCATAGCTAGCTGGGGTGTCAGCAATGACGAGGAGCATGACCCAACCTTCAGTGAAACCTTCCCAGTCATCACCTTCACTCAAGTCCTCGTTGCTACAACCTAACCATTGGTTTTCACCAACTACTCTAGGGCACATCTCATCTGTTCCCTTCCCCAGACAAATCTGTCTCAGGATATAACTCAAAACCCACCCCATGAGAAGATACATTTTCTGTTAGTAAATTATACTGAAGTATAATTTATACTATTTATACTATTTATATAATATATTCTGTTAGTAAATTATACTGAAATTTACCCATTTTTCAGCCCTCAGCATTTCTGACCATGCAGAGTCATGTAACTGCGGGAAGCAAACAGGTTCTGCACTGCTGTTAGTAAAGATGTTGAAACAGTTTGGGAAACTCAGAGATAAAAGCTCTCAAAATGCAAGTTATGGTGATATAAATTACTCTCCTTAACACGTCAGACAGGAGTAGTAAAGGCCATATAAGGTGATAAATTACCACATCCATACATATCTAGCAAAAGGAGGCTGAGATCATATTATAAAAATTAACCTGAGGGACATTACCAGTGTTGCCTCAATGGAATTTTATGATCAACAGCCATAGAGAATAATATTTGAATAACTTTCAGAAAGATTTGTTCTTCCAGCAATGCTTAATTTTTCCCCTCCTATAACCAAAACGAGTCTTTCAAAGAAAGCATGAGGCAAAAGAAAAACTGACCTTTCAAGCTACAGGAGCTGGAAACCTCACACCGAGGCTGTTAAAGCTGATTTAAGTAATGCAAAACAATTATTTCACAAATGCATATATTAAAGCTGCAAATTGATATATCAAAACCACAACCTGAATATAGCAATTTGTCTTTTTTTTTTCCTTTCTTCCTTCCCCTCCCTCTTGTAGTATGTTCCACAGCTGCCTGTCAGATAATATACTGATTGCAACTCTCTTAATTTACAGAGCCTTTAAGTCTAATCTCATGAGCCAGCCCAAAGGGCTTCTTCACCCATTCAAATGCCAGAATAATTGAAATAGACTTCAGCTGACAGTCATGTCATTCGAATAAAATGAATATTTTACTTTGCTGATTGCATGTCAGTGTTACATATAGCGCTGCTAACACACCTAATCCTGTGGATATCAAACCCCAGCTCCCCCACTATGCCATGTGCTTCAATTCATTATTTGCCCCCTGTCTGCATGGATCAGCATAAGGAGACTAAGACCAAACATGCTGGTGAGTTGTATAAGGGCTGCCCAGTTGCTGTTTGAGCAATGCAACCAGAGGCAAATGACAGTCTGGGAAAGGTTTTATTTAAAGGGTTCCCTGGAGGGAAAAGGGAGAGGGAGGAGGAAATGCACAAGTAGTCAGTCAAAAAAGGGGCTGGGAGGAAAGGTGTAGTATGGCATGAAAGAGGCTTCTGTGTGATCCCAATCTGAATGAACTCCACACACTCTCACTCACAACCACACATGGGCATTTCTTGATCCAAAGTCAAGTCAATAGAGTATTAATGATATAGAGACCTATGGGGCAACAAAAAGGATGATCATTGCTCTATTAAAGGAAATAGAGTGTTTGAGGGTTGTGCACAGAAATAAAGGCATTATGGACATAGGGGTGATTCTGAGCTTCTGGGTCTGCATGTACCCACAATTCAGCTACACATATGCAGCATACCGGAGACACACCAGCTACACCCAATACAGTCATTCCCATAGGAAAAAAGCTCAAACCCATGTTCCAGAAGCAATCACACTGTGCACAGGTAATTGGGAAGACAAGATCCAAGGGCATATGCCAACTCATTCCATGGGGCAAATCAAGATAAAACCCAACAAGAGAACATAACAATATTCCTCCTGCCCCATGTCCCATCTAAGACAACCCCTTACAATGAGTAAAGTGTAAGAAAAAGGAAATGCTGTCATTTTCCTACAAACAAGAGCAATACGTGGTGACTTGTGCATTTCTTGAGCCATAGAGAAATCTTTTGTTGCCAAGGACCTCTGTGGGTTTTCCTCCATGAATTTACCGTAGCAGACTCTGATCCAAGGAAACTTTCAGTATCCATAAAATCCTGCAGCAAAGAATTCCCTAGTTTAAGTGACTTTCCCCCTTGTTTTAGGAGAAATCAATGGTCGAGTCAGTATTTGTTCTGTGATATCTGACCCTGAGCCTAAACAACCATTTTCTCCACACCTTGAAAAGAGAAATGTCAGTCACCAAACCATTCATATTCTAAATATTGCACTCCAACAGGGGAAAAAAAAAGACATCTATTCTGATATGGGTTAATTTCGACTATATACAAAGAAAGTAAGAGGGAGAGAGAAAGGCTTGTTTGGAGGAAAGAAGGATGTGGAAGGAGAAGAAACAAATCCTGTTTGGGAAGAAATAACATGAAACTTGGGGGCAGCCTAACTCGGCAGCATGGCTTCTGCATCCTCAGCAGTCTGGAAGACTGGAAGTTGCTGGGTTTAGACCTGGCCATCCCATGAACCATACAGCCCAGAGTGTCAAAGGCCAGTACAGGAGAGCAGCAATTCCTGCGTAATGCAGACAAATACCCAGCAGCTCATATGCAGCCCTAAGCAAGCTGATCTGAATTCGTAGCTGCCCCTGTGTGGAGGAGGAGTTCAGATGGAGACATCCTGAGGTCCCTTCCAAAGGAAGTAATCCTATGGTCCAGGGAGGAGCAAGGGCAATTGGTTGCCAGGCAACTTGCCAGACAAACATCCTTGGAGGCATGGAGTTCTGGCAGGAAACTACTTAGGGAAAACAGGGCAGCAGCTCTGGGAAAGCTGTTACTGCAGAGGCACAAGGTCTCAGCCAGCCTTTCACTGTGATGTCCTGCAGCCTTACCAGCAGGGAACCACAAACCCCACAGGAGCTCTTACAGAGAAATCCTTCTTTCTTCAGCATTTCTGCAGGACCAGAAGCTGGATTTGTCACTTCTATTCAGCTTGAAAACCATGCTTCATCACATGCCTTCTTCCACCCAACCCAGCATCCCCAGCAGCTTCACACAGCTCTGGAGGCAAGATGTCATTCACCCATCCCTCACCAGTTTGCCAGCTCAGATGCCAGTGTGAACTATAGTAAAACCTATAGTAAACTGTTTACTGATAAGATCTGCCTTTGACCTGTAAGAATGTGTCAGGTCTTTGCTGTTTTAACTTCACAGACTTTATACCAGTGATTAAATTTAGCAAGTTGCTTTTATAATTAAGCCATCTAGGAGAAAACAAAGAATGCAGTGCAGAGTCCTGATCAGTATTAAATCATGACAATAGCAAAGTCTATGGATGCTCAGCACCCACCATACAACACAGATATTCTGTAGGCTGACAGTGACTCATGCCAGTAAACTTCCTATTGGCCAGAGCAGTTTAGGCTCTTAAGCTCCAAAATTAGCTTTATTTTCCAATAAGAATAAGGCAGCTCCACCCAAAAGAAAACAATTCTGCCCTCCTGCAATTTAGGCAGCTGGACCCCTCAGGGGAACAGCTCCTTCACATGCCAAGTAGCTCCTGTCTGAGCCCTCCTTCACCTTCCTGAGCTGGAAAACTTTTCAATCTGTGATCTGGGAACCAGCCCATCTCCCCCCTCCTCCCTCAACCCCTACCTTCCCCTAGGGCTCATTCCCATTACTTTTACCTACTTATCTTAGCAAATAGGGTCAACTGTCTTCATGGGTCCTGAAAGAGCCCCTACCCTTTGCTGCAGTGAGATTATAATTAACTTCACAAAAGATAGACAGGGAAACAGAGACAAGAAGGGAATTACCCCAGGTCCCCAGCACAGGCAGGAATGCAGCCCCTAGGTCCCAGCCCTCTGTACCCTCCACCTTACTGCTGGCTTGTTTTCTCTCACCTCCTTTACCCTTATCTTGGTGCAGTCCTGGGTATGTCATGTTATGTCTCATATCTCTATGTTTTTAAGCTTCTAATTAAGTGATAATACCACAACCCAAAATGTCTATGTTCAATCCATTCTGGCTCTTTAGATGGGCTCTCCAGTCTTCTGCCATGTAACAGCACTGGAGCATGCAGGAAGATATTGCTCCACGCAGCTCTAAAAGCTGTCAAGACAACTGTATGGCCTGACTATGAGAACAGGAGATTGCCACTAACAACTTTATTGTCATCTCCTTACTGGGCTCCTCAATTCAACCCAACCAGTGTTTAGGGAGGTTTTAAATCTTCTGGAATGAGACCATGGTTGCTATTCTAGGTCACAGCCCATGACTCTGAACAGCTGGAGAGTCAAAATTGAACAGGACCTCAGTAAGCATGATAGGAATCCCTAAAACATGAAACACAACAGAGCATGTGCCCGCTTTCTTAATGGGTTTGCTTTTCCCTCAGATTTTGATTTGGAAAACTCCATCCAAAAAGATTCATAAAGTGCTGGAGGTGTTTGACATACACTTAAAAGCTCCAGGCCACATCTTGCAGCTGATACAAATCGCTGTCAGCTCCAGCAGCTCCAGTGCCTCAGAATACAGCGAGAGCTGGTGAGAATAAATCAGTGAATTTATCAGTTCGTCCCCTTCTCCTTAAATCCAAACACACTTGAACTGATGGATTGTTGCTTTCATATCCCTGCATTATTGTGTCTCAATTGCATACATTTGTGCTCTCTCCACTGGATAATAGATACAAATAACGAACAGCTGTAGGAATGCAAATATAGGTGCCACACTTGTGTGTATTCATCTATGCATACGCACGCATGCTGTCTGCATCCTGCAGCTCAGCCCTGTGGGTCTATTGACCCCAAAATCCAGTTGAGGATTTTGTTTACTCCTGGGAAGAAAAAAAAAATCCTCCTTTTATTTATTTTCATGTTAATAATGATGAAAAATGTTCCAGTGCACCATTCCTAATACAGTTAAGTATATTAAAGATCACAAAATAATAGTACAATAACCAGACAATATATACATAAAGAAATCACTTTAATCCAACAACTACAGAGCTAAGACTGGAATTAATGCATTATCTGTGCTCATTGTCACTAAGTATTAAAAGCTGTACCCTGCCAGAGGAGAAGAGCAAAAACTGAGCATCTGTCTTATGTTACCCCTTCCCAGGTCCTCCAGGATGTGACACCAACAGCACAATCTTCAGCTTTTTTATGGTGATGCTTCATTTAAGGGCATCACTGGGTTCTGCTCTTCATCTCCAAGAGTTTCTGAGCTTGGTTGGTTCATGGCTATTAGGGCCCTCGCTTCTACGTAATTCTCATTTCTCACCTGGGCCCTGGTTCTCGCTTATGTGTGTTTGTACTTCTACTTCCACTGCCATGTGATGTCTAGTGATGGTGCCTTGTCATGCAGGATCAGTGAGCATAGAAAGAGGTGAGCCTTGCTTAGCTCTGTCATTCATAAGGGAAATTTTCTTTCCATTAGTGAATGGGGAGACAACTGAAAACCCCCCAGAAGGGCAATAACTGAGTTCAGTGTTAATACTGAGCCATAAAAATACCTACCCTTTGACCATGCTAATGTGACCTCACCTGGAGGTCTGAGTACCTCATGCTATAGGGCAGGGTGGACCTTCCCCTGTAGGGCAAGAAGAGGTGGTGGAAGTGTCAAGGGCCAGATCCAATGTGCAGGTCACTAGGTCTGGCCTAGTTACCCAGCTTGGAAAAGGTACAGACTCATGAGAAGTGAAAGACATGGGCCAAAGCTCAGCTGGGACACAGACACACATCTGTTTTGCTGAACTCCGGAGCTGGAACAGGCATTTCAATATGACCTGTAGAGCGTGGATAGACACTTATTCATGAGAAACAAGCAGAAAAGAGAATGGCTGTCACAGGAAAAGATCCAGTTTAATTGCAGGACTAAACAAATAAGAAGAAATCCAGCTGCAAAGGAGAGGAAGAGTCCATGGTCTGAAGGAAAGGAACCCTGATGCCTGTGAGAATTCTGACCAGCTATGTGTAAAAGTACATGTTTTCTTTGTGACGCCTAAAGTAATGAGTGTTCCCCGTGGCCTTTGGAAAAGCCTTCCCATCCATTTGTCTACAGAGCTTTGTGTTTCTGGGTTCACTGTAGGCCAAGGTATCTCTGACCATAAAACAAAGAGAATGGTCCCGGTTTTGCAAAATGTTAGTTGTTGATGAGCTTGGATGTATGTCAAGAGTTCAAAAAAGGATGCTATATCCCTCCATGGACAAAAAAGACATATATATACCCCAAAGTCCCATAATGGAAAGATGTTTTCTAGAGGTGTGGTAGAGCCTGACTGGAATTACTTATGGGTGATCTGGCTGTGCCCTACTTCAACATAAAGGTTGGACAACAGCTCATCTTTGGTTTATCTCTCCCACATACAACACCCCCCCAACACACACACACAAAAAGGTGCTCCTCAGTTCTCAAGGTATTACTTTTAAAGTTGCAAAATAACAAAAAAAACCTTGGTGCTAAATTTCATTCCTTGCAAAACTCATTGGACAGAATGGTTCCTCAGTTTGACTTCACATTACTGATTTCAGTGGTGACAACTCCATAGGCATCCATTCCTAACTGAGAGCAGAATCAGGCCACAGACTTAAAACTGGAGCATTCAGCGATCAGAGGGGAGGCACAGCAATTGCAAATGCATCCAAGGAAATTTTTAAAGTGCAAATCAGCATTCCCATAAGCCTCTGCCATGGTCTTTGGGGTAGATATGCACTTAGGTGATTTAAAAAATGATCATTATTTACCCAGTAAGCTGTGGCAACTCCTTCAGCAGCTGCCATGCTCGACTGACTTAATACATATTTAGAGTATGCAGAGTAAGAGTGGGCAATGCAAAGCAGAGCTGAAACATCTCAGTATTAGATACCTCAGGGGGGTGTTTCTCCATATGCCAAATTAGAAAATATTGTGGATTAGTCACTTGCCAAATTCCTTTCCTTTTTTTTTTTTCTTCCTTCTTTTTTTTTTTTTTTTCCCTTTTTTTTTTTTCCCACTTTTTTTATTTTAAAAAGACCCAAAANTGTAATCATTGTCTACATATTGTTGGCATTCTTCAAATGCATTTTAGCACTTTCTCTTAATTTCTGTCTGTTTGTTTGTTTATTTGCAGGTTGGTGTTTTTTTTTTTTTTTTTCCCTAATTTTTTAATCCAAGCTCTTCAAATTAAATAAGAGCCAAGGAAATACAAGCATCTTCATCCAGGAGAGACATCTTTGCATCACTAGTTACCATTTCTAAAGCAATGCATTGTTCCGTCGTTGCGTTGGAGGGGGCAGGAGGAAATGCAGCCCCATACCTGACAATTCACTGTGTCAAATTTTAGGCCAAAGCAAATCTTTGCTTTCAAACTTTACCCCTTCAAGGGCAAAAGCCCTTTCCAGTCCCAACATTCAGCTTCAACAGAAGTGCTGGCAGTGACAGCCACTGCAATATCATGCCTTGTGCTTAGCAAGAAAGCTCCGAAGCTTGCTTCCTTTTGACTGCTCCTTATGTAGGACAAATCCAGATTAAAGGCAAATTTCTTTCTGACTTTGCTGGGTTTGGAGCCTGTCTCTTACTCTGGCTTTGTTGTGCAGTGAGGTAGAGTGTAATTTTCTGACTCTTCCCAACTCCTTAGTTTGAGACAATAATCCACTCTGTCTCCTCTTAATTAAAGTAAATAACCCAGGCTCACAATAGCAGTTCAGAAAAGGGCCTTAAGTCTCGTCATTCCCTCGGTGCAAGGAGCTAATTGATTTTCAAATGATAATGGTGTTTACATTAGAAAGCCCACATCCCTCCCTCCCCCTTCCTTTTCTCTTCTTAAACCTTCTTCATCTCATGAATATCAAATGGCCAGGATCCCTCCATTGTGGCTGCCAGCTCCTAATGTACCTGGTGTCACTCCAAAATGCTTAACAAGCTAATGGAGTGATTTCTGATTTACATGCCCTCCCCTTGTGCCCTGCTTGTTACACCCATACAGAGGACCTGCAGGAATGCCCCTTTTCTTGCCTTCCTCACCCCATTGTCCAGGGATACAGAGGCCACGGTTACAGGCCTGGAGGCAGGACTAGTTTTTCAGTTGGGTGGAATTTTCAGGGTGAATGGGAAAGGTCACTTCAACCAGGAGATGGAAGCATATGAAAACGGGAAAGGGCCGCCAATGTAGCAGAAAGAGAGAAATGAAGTCAAAGCTACAACTGCGCCCGCTGAGGTGCAAATGAGGATGCCCAAAATGACTGAACAGGATATGAAAAGTGTTAGTTTCACAGTAATTTAGAAAAACATCCAGCTACAACTTCATAAACCAGAATGTAAATACGTGCTGCCTATCTAATGTGTCTGTGTAAAGAGATGCAAAAAACAGAAGTACATCAAACAACCTTAGCTCAGATCTCCAAGACAAGCGTCCGATACTTTGGAAGTTCCAGGATTAAAGCTGCTGTTCTGCACACATCCACCCTGCAAAAGAAATGCAAATACACACTCCCTTTTTTCTCTTCCTATAAGGCCATAATCTCTGCAGAGGCTGGACAGAGCTCCCATAGTCATAAAAGCTCCTCTGAATTTTACTTTCTCCCCTGTGTGGTTCATGACCCTCAAGACAATATTTTTTGCATGTTAGCATGGTTTTGCCCCAAGCCAGAATGATTCATTTGCACATGGGCTTTTCCTCAATGCCCACTACTTTAATGCTTGAAGGTGCTGTGGGTACTTACGCTTTTCTCTCTGTAATACCTCTGTGTGTTGAGAGGGTTTCTTTGGCCTCACTCCTTCAGAGACTGAAGTACAGAAAAGTTGAGGTGAAAAGTGTTAAGGTGTCCACTCTGTGCAAGGAGGAAGCTGCTTTCCAGCATCCTTTCTGAGGACAAAGCTGAGCCATTTGGTGGAAGAAGCTCAGCATCTCCAAGTTCCCTCCAAGACTGGAAGCTCACAACTGGCCACTTGCACCAAACCAACACAAAAGGGTTTGGCTGGAAACCTTTGCCAGAGACAGAGCCAGAATCAACTTCTGCAGTGCAAGAGCCCTTGACACACACAAGGGCTGCATACTAAACCCTTCTCCCATTGCCTGACCCCACTCTTCACTGCAGCAGATCTCTCTCATGAGATAAAAGACACAGTTTGTGGAAAGGAAAGTGTACTATATCTCTATATATGTATTTATCACAAGGAGCTGAAACACAGAGACAGAGGGAAGTTTATTTCCCAGCTAAGGGAACCAAATTTTCCATTTTATGAGGTTTGGTTTTTTTTTTATCACTTTGACTATTTTTCTGCCTAGAACACAAACTTTATCATTATATTCATTAAAATTTTTCCATCCACAGCTGAAATTCAAAATTTTGCTAACTTTGAAATATTTGACATTTGGTATCAACCCCAAATCTTACCAAAAAGTTATGCAAAAAATACATTTAATTTTGAAAGACAACGAAAAAAGAAAGTTAACACTGTTTTATTCTGTAGATTATAGAATGGAGCATTCTGCCGTAGCTTAAGTGCTTTACTCTGAGCAAACCTTTTCAAAACATGAACTTCAATGAAACAATTTCGGGTTAAAAATGGTAAGAACACCTTCTAAATCATCTCTTTTCAAGCTGCTGTGCTAGGTCCACTCTTAATTTATTCGAATTATTTTAAGTCAGGGCAGGGTGTGTGTGTGCATGTGTTATTATACATACATATAGATGTAGGTTAAATAACTTGAACACTTTATGTGTATATATTTGTAAATATACACATGCATATATATACATGGTCTCCTTGCAGTGATTTAATGGCAAATGTTGTTATTTGTGCATTAGATTATAGGCTCGGAGTTTTCTAAGATGAACTGGCTCTAAGATGAAGTGGCTTGGGATGAAATAACAAATCCCCCAAAGCATCTCAGTTAAAATTAGTTGTTATTAGTCAGTGAAGAGCCTGGCTGAGAGAGACACAATCACACACATCCCTCCTTCCTTCTTTCCTTCCCAAGCTTTTTCTTCTGTATATTACTTTTCCTGTTGTATTAAAGACTCTTCATAGTTATAAGCTCCTTCTCTTAGTTCTTCTTGATCAGGATGCAGTAACACAAGTTAAGCCTCTGTCTTCGACACAGCCTGTGTGACCTTGGGCAACTCACTTAATACCTCCAGGTCTCAATCCTCCACCTGCAAGCTAGGGAGAATAAGTTCCTTTTTCCCATTCTGAATTCCACTCATTAAGAATGCAAAATCTTCAAAGCCAAAACTGTGCATTAATATATGTTTCTCCAACCTGGATTGATAAGGTTCACATCTTGACTGGGTCCTGCAGGTTACTCCACAGTACTAATAATGACACTAATTATTTTGTGTGTGTGATCATTGCTTTTTAATAGACACTTGTGTTTTTCACAAGTGGGAGCTATAATGACAGGATCAGCCTGGACCAATGTTTCTTGCTGTTGCAGAATAATTGAGCCCAGGGTATGAACTTCCCACACTGAGATGTCTGATCTCAGAAAATAAAAAGGAGATAGTTTTCCAGCAGATACATAGAAAGTGTGAAAAAGAGACACATATGAGTCTGGGGTGTAGTGAATGCAAAGAGAGCCTTGGCCGATATCTAATGAGAAAAGAGAAGAGGGGGCAGAGGACATTCCCCCCTAGCAACACATATTGGACACTGGAGTGACAAGCCACCACTGCCCTTTGCTTGGGCCCTGTTTCTTTCTGGTATTGTCTGTCCTGTTAAGAAACCACACTGAACTGGAGCCTTTTCGTCTCTCATACCATCTGGGACACTGATTTATTCTCTGGCCTCAGGCAAATCACTTACTTAACCTTCCCCTGCCTTGTAAAACAGAGAAAATCATACACACTTCATCAGTCCTGTGTTGATTAATGCATTAAAGCATACTATACCTTCTGCCACATAAAATGGCATTATTATCTATACACAAGCTTTATAAATATTTATATGTACATATGCCATATTTTTCTAAATCTAGTTTCCTTCTCTCTCCAAAAACACCAGTAAAATCTAAGGGAATTTATAATCTGACTGTAACACCAGATTTGCAGTTGTCCCTTGAAGGAGCATTGATCCTATCTCCAGCAGACAGCCATGTCTCCCAGTCACTACCTCTGTCACTCCCACCACTGCAATTCCAGCTGCCAGAGGACAAGATTTCCTCAAAGGGAATCTAAAGGATCTGGGGTTCATTTATATAAAGGACTTGCTTATAACTGATACACTATGGGATGTAGAAGTCATTAACAGTTTTTCCTTGTCATTCATTCCTATGCACTTTTAAGCGCTGAGAGATGAGAACGTTGCTCGACATTCTCCTACACCAAAGCTACTTTTTTAATGCCACAGAATAAGGCAGAGCAGGGGGGTCACTTCCTCACATTGGGAACATTTGCCTAGCTCTTTTGAAGTCACAGCAAAGTCGTAGAAGATGATCCTGTCTGAAGCAAGCCTAACTCCACCAAATAGCCCCAGGTGCAGTACAGGCACTTTTCAAGGCACTGGAAGGACAAAGAATCACCCATGGTTCCATCAGCTGGGTCTAAACTAGGAAAGCATGATGTTGCTGCTGGATAACCAGACTATAAGCTTTTGGTTTAAAAACAAACAAATAAGAGGGAGAAACTTCAACGGATGGGTACACTGGGAGCTGTTAAATCTGGTTGCATAAATGTAGTCTGAAGATGCCTACATCAGTGACTGCTGAAGGCATAAAGACTTTCTTTTCTCCTCTGTGAGTAGTTTATTTTCCTTTTAACCATTTACTCTTGACTGTTGCTGGAAATAGGATGCTGGACCAGCAGGGCCCTCTGGCCACCTAATATGGCCACTGTTACATACGCTATGTTTAAGACTACATTTGCTAACATGATTTTCTTATGATACAACTAAAACTCTAATGTGACAAGCCCTTTAGACTGTATTAACTGGGATCTAACTCTTTGAACATCTTGAAGTCGTTTATCCTAGAAAAAATTCATCTTACCTTTATTTAGTCCTCTAAGATGTAAATGTTACATAGTTGATACAGCTACCTCCAGCTGAATCAACAGCCCTGAATCAAAATGGGCATTTTTAAGAGGCAAATCCTCTTCAGATGTCTGTGTTATCATGATGTTCTAAAAAGGGTGAGTGACTCAGACACAGCCATCGCACAGGAGACTGGCAAACCCTACTCTAAGTGTCACCTTTGGAAGAGTTACACCCAGGAATGTGCTGCTATACGTCTGTGCTGGACAACTCTTCTCTCCATATGTCCTCCTTCCATGCATGCCCAGAACAAGGGCATATCTGCAGACCAAGATGTTGAACTGTTTAGACTTTCTTCTTTCAGACAGCCTTGGTGCTCAGGTAGAGCATATATCTGAGTGCCTACCTGCACACAAATAACAATGGGCTGTCAGCAAATCTGGATGCAATCTGGGGCTTGCACCAGTCCTTCAACCCATCGGTGGGAACCTGGGATGATTTCTCCTTTTGAATCTCATTAAAAGTGGTGTGCGTCTGCACTAAGGAGTACCTGAGCTACTTCAACATCTGATTTATGGTTTAGATGCCACTGTGGGTTGCTAGAGGTCTCAGACTATGCTCAGCTGACCCAGCCCTAGCTGGGCAGAGAGGGAATCAAGGAGAAAAACCAGATGACCTTCTGCCAAAGCAGGGAGCCAAGAGAAAGAGCATGATAGATGTATTTACTTATGTACTTACTGACGCAGTGGAGAGTGGCGCTGCTGAAAGCTGGACCTCACCCATTACAAACAGACCCACTGAACAAAACCCCTAGAAATGGGGAGGGGAGAGCACAGCAAATGGAGAGGGAGAGGCACAGATCCTGCCAAGGAAGGACGTAGAGGACAGGAAAACCACAGAAACTTTGGGAGAAGGGGGGTTAGCAGGATAAGAGTGAGACACAAACATTGGCCTCGGCAATTGTAGGAGATGGAGGAACTCAGAAGTAATTTTCATAAACTTTTAAATATAGCTTTAAATATTAGTAAAGCTTAAGCCAGTGCACACAAAGGCAAGTTTCCTTTGAAAGACTTCCAGAAAACCATGAAATGCTGTTGATAAGGCTGTGCCAATTTGTAAAGCCTGCCACAATCTCTGGCTCACGTTTTTCTCTCTCCCTCTCCAATTCTCCCTCTTTCTCTCCCCTCCTCTATTTTTCCCATTCTTTCTCTCCTTCCAAAGGCTCACTGTGCTTTATGAGTCACAGAAGCTGCAATGACAACGACAACAGTATTTCTGAAGCTACAACATCTTGGCAAGGGGGAGAATGTGTGCAGTGTCCGCTTTTGATTGATTTGGTAAAAATAATGGCAATGTGGCATTTGCAGAGGCAGATAAAAGATTCTGATGGAAAGTGCCCAGTGGGGATAATGTAAGTAAACTCAACCCAGAGTTTCTTAGCTTTTATTAGCAAATTGTGTTCAGCCTTAATTATAGGTTTGCCAGGGCCTGACACTTGTCAGTGTATTTACATGGAAAGATTGAAACGTTGATAAGGGTCTTTTTGAACTGAAGGAAAAATAAGTTCAGCATGGAGGGGGATGGAAGAAGGGGTTTGACAGGTTCTCTGTCTCATTAAGTTTTCAGTGGTTTTCCTTTTTTTTGTGTTTGTGGCATTATTTAGAAGATGTAGCTGGGAAGAAGTTTTCAGTGTGCTTGGTGCTGTGCATAGAGAAAGAATTACTTAATAAAGGAGACTAGAGCTGAATTGGCAACCAAATGGCTGGAGGGACTCAAGGTCACATCAGCTACCTCAGTCCCAGTTTAGAGTTTTCCTGCCTGACCACTCCTCAGCTTACATCCATCCTGGGAAATTCTGCTTCTGCTTTTGCACCTCCCCTGTTGCTTTTCAGTCCCAGCATCAGGTTCGTTCCTGTTTGTTCAGATCACCCAGGTGATAAAACATGAAGAATGAAAAACAGATTAAAAATGTATTAAAATCCAATATAAGAAAGGCATTAACAAGAGATGATTAAACTGAAGCTTGATCTCCGTGTGATAGGAGTTCCCATAATCCCTCTCCCCTGGGTGGGGTGGTGGGGTGTGCCACAGAATGGGAATTCTTTCATGAAACCTTGATTTTCTCAGCTCCTGGAAGCCAAGACCCTGCCCACGGCCCAAGGTCCATTTAAGCAAGTTGATGGTCTTCAAGAACTGCTGGGAAAACCTCTCAAGGCAATCAAAGCATTTCACTTCAGTATGTTAAAGACCGGGTTTGTGCTTTCGCTGTTGGTCTTGACTCTGGTGAAAAAAAAAGAAATCAGCCTCAGATAAATAAAAGTATTTCTTCAAACAAGAAAGTTGGCACAAAAGGAATATTTTTTGTTACATGAACCAAAAGCCTAACAAAATCTGATTCTTTTTTTGTTTTGTGGAAATTTTGCGTGAATTTGGTTTCATCCTTTTCTGAGAGGTGACTGCTCCTTTTGTTCAACAACTGCAACATTTCTGTGAGATTAACAGCCTCTCCACAGTCAGCTCAAGCATTAATCCTGGAATTAATTTTGGCTGTATGAACAAGTCTGTTCATCTGCAACAGCACCTCAGTGCCCAGACCACACATGGACCAGGCTGAGGGGGATTACAGTGCATCCATCCCTTCTCACAAGAGCAAAGCCTTTCCTATTATACTGCAGTGACAACAGCTAAGTACAATCTGTTCATACAGAGGTCAAAAATTCCCTATCTTGTCCCATACTTCATTTTCCAAAAAGATCATGAACCAGCATGCAGAAGGTGGCTCTGCAAGGTTCACTAGCTCCTCATGGTCCTTATTGTGGAGACAAAGCTGGGAGGTGTGAAAAGGTGCTAAACTGGGCCAGGTCAAAGGGACAAGGTGCAGGTAAGACTTTGTTGGAGGATGAGCAAGGAAAGGATGGTGGAAACAGCTCATCTTCTTGAAGCAAGTGGTGGCAGGCAGCTGGGTTAAACTTAGACCACACACAACCCATAGGCTCCATATTCAGAAGAGAGATAAGGATGCTACACGGACACCCAAGAGCATGGCCCACCCAACTCCCAGCTCCCAATGATGTCCCAGCCCCTTCTTCACTACAGCAGCCAACATGTCCTGCAGCCACACCATCCAATCTCGACCCATTCCCAGGCAGGCTGACCCAGCCCCATTTGTCACCTAATGACTACTATTACACGACAAAGACGTCTAGAGGCAGCCATGTCCCCACCCCACATCACATGAAACTTCATACAATGGGTCAGGAGAAAGCACAAGGAGCCTACCCTTTGCCTAAGGCTCCCAACTGTAATGTATAAGATAATTATAAGGCTCTTTTCACACAATGTGGAAATCTGGTGTGTATCCATACCCCTCCTCTCCTCTGGGGCAAATAGAGCAGCCTTTTAACAGCCAGCAGCAACACTCCCAGAGGATGACAGGCCCTCCAGAGAGGAACGTTTTGTACCCAGCACAAAGCAATGGTGAGATCTGTGTATGGCACAAGCAAGGGACAACCTGTGCTGAGAACAGCAAAAGAAGTCAAAGATCCTTTTTAATCCCCAGAAATCATGTGCCAGGTGCATTGGGCTCAGTTTTTGCTGTATCCTGAACACCTACACAGACTTGTCCCAAAGGCAGGTTCAGCCCTATCTTCTTAACGAACCACCACTCCCTTCCATAACCTCCTCCTATAAAGACCTTTTATACCTTCTGTAACAGCCAACACTGGCAAGGACCCAGCTTTTCACCTGGTCTAAATGTACATACGCAGCTCTCACGGCGGGTGGGTTTGCACTCATTGACACCAGTGAAAATGAAACACAGGCTTTGACCTCCTCTGTGCCTCCTATCACATCCAGATTGCAGGATATTAAAGGTTGGTAAGTCTAGACACATTAGACATGTGAGGACATCTTACACACATATTAGGTGTGATGCCTCCATCAAAGCAGTTGACATGAAATGATGAATGGCTCAGCCTTCTCACAACTCACTTTAGACATTTAAATGACCAAGGCTATCTCCACCCAACTGCCCTTCTTGTCTTATCTGTTGCTTCTGTTGCCCCACCAAGAGGATGAGGGCCTAAGCCTTGGACTTAGCTGTGCTCATAGCGCTATGCAATGGGCTTTTATCTTGTAGATGGGCTTGAACTGACTTCAATGGCTTAGATTTCTCCTCTCTGCTGATACATAGCCTTTCATCCTCCTCCCCACAGCATGCACATAGCAACCACAAAAAGTTAGAAAAGAGAAGTTATTAGTGCACAGAACAGGTGGCCAAATTACTTACTCCAAAATGTGGGGTCAAAATATTTATGAGGGACTTCAGGACAACTTCATAAAACAACACTCCAAAAGGTCACTTTTAGAGCATTTATTGCTCCTCTACCATCTCAGCAACAGACACATTTCTAACACAGGACATTTTCTTACACTTCCTATAGGAAATAATTCCCATTGTACAGTCAACGATAGTCTTCACCTAAAAGCAATAGTTGTTCTAGGAAAAGGTCTCTCCCTTCCCCTTTCAAAGTAGTCTTTTCTATTAGCCGTGGAGATTGTATCAGTTACACCCTTATGCTATTTCTGTGTGTGTTTTTGGTTTGGACTTCATTCAAATGTTTACCTAAGATCAGGGAAGCAAAGGGAAGACAAGGTTCAACGAACTGCAGCTACTTTTCTGAAGAGAATTGCTTGCTCTTCTGTTTTATTTATTTTTCTATTCCTATTATTTGTATATTTATTTATCTAATTATTTTTTCCTTTCCTTCCTTCCTTCCTTCTTTCTTTCTTTCCTTTCTTTCTTTCCTTTCTTTCTTTCCTTTCTTTCTTTCCTTCCTTTCCATTCTTCCTTCCTTCTTTTCTTCCTTCCTTTCCTCCTTCCTTCTTTTCTTCCTTCCTTTCCTCCTTCCTTCCTTCCCTCCCTCCTTTCTTTCTTCCTCCTTCCCTCCCTCCCTCCCTTCCTCCCTTTCTTTCTTTCATCATTTTTTTTTCCTCTCTCTCCTTCCTTTCTTCTTTCCTTCCTTCCTTCCTCCCTCCCTCCCTCAATGTTGTAAATCTTTGGATAATTGGTCCTCTGACATCCCAGTCAGAGATGCCCAGATGCCCATTTCCTATTGTGAGCTTCTATTCCTGTTTTTCTGTACCCAAAAGAGCAAAGACACATAGGAACTTTTGTTGATTCAATATTGCATGGGCCCACAGAGGAATTTCACAGTGCTATAGTCACAGACATCGAAGTAAAGATGCAGAGAGTCCAACCACTGCAACAAAGAGGACACCATGCAACAGGCACAGCTGAGTCACTCTTTAAAGTCCATTTGTATATAATAATAAATGCCTGAATCTGAAGCCAAACCCCTTCTTGAGGCTGAGCCTGTCTTAAACCCAGACTTGCTTCCTGGCCCAAGTTTAATCAGAAGCACATGTCTGTAGTACAGACACGATGGGCACAAATTGTTCCAGTTGTCCCATGGCAAGGTTAAACAACTGAAGACACTCAAATCAAATTAAGCTCTTTTCCAGAAGGGACCCTGGACCATGTGCAGATGGGATCTGTAGGCATCCTGAACAGCTTGGTATGCTGCATTGCATAAAGGCATCTTGAGAGCCCAAAGTTAGGTTACTGGAGGGTTGGCAACTTCAGTTGGCTTTCTGACTTATTTCCTGAGATACAAAATAAGTGTAGCCAAAAAAAGAGCAGTAACAAAGGCCTGGCAGCTATCCAGAAATCCAAATCTGACCCTGCTATTTAATCACAAGCAATAGCAGAAAAACAGATGATGACTTTCTCCCAACCACTACTGTTCCAATTTTTCTTTCTTTCTCAAAGCATCTACAAAGCAGAGAAAAAATGCAAGTTGCCTCATTCCAAGCATTCCTTTTCCACAGTGTCAAAAAATAATATATGCCTGAACCACTGATGCTTCCACTAGTAGAACACGTTTCCATGAAATACAGGTTCTGAGCCCGAAATTCCTTTCTGCAGCACAAAACATGTCAGCCTCATGTATGTGGCAAACTGAAATGCAAAGGAGTATAGCAGGATTAGCACAGAGCTTAAGGTGCAGAGGTCATCAGTGCTTAACAATAACTTTCTCGAAACAGAGAAGAAAAGTGGGTTGTGAAATATAAGCAGGAACAACTCATAAAACCTCAGAATTATTTGTATTTCTCTAGTCCCCAGAACAAGAAGGAAAATCTCAGATGGGAGTGCTCCTATAAAGAATATTCTGTTGTATTATTGATCATGTTTACAGTATTGATACAGCTTTATAGGTGCTTATTTGTTGAAGAAGTGTCTGCCTGGAGGCATGCAATGTATGATTAAGTCTCACTCTAGATGTGTAACAAAGGCCACCCACACCCTTCTCAGATCCAGGCAGGTATTCAGTGACCCAGCTCATGCAGTCAAAGTGGCTGGATGCGACTGTAGGTTCCTCAGCCCACTGTGAGGTCACTGGCTACAGAGATCATGTGAGCTGCATACGCCATATAAAGTCTTAGTGATAATTTGAATTATCTGAACCCATTCGGATAATACACCAATACAGAATTATTCAGTCATTAAACTTTGTTTTTCTATAATCACACTTGATTTCTAAGAATGCATCTGTTCAAAATAAACTGGCCCAGTAGCTTATGGTGACAGATGTTAACCTACTGGTCAGAGGCATATATACCGTGAACGTCAAGAGAAACTTCTTTCCTGTGACAGTGACAGAGCAGTGGAACAGGTTGCCCAGGGGGGTTGTGGAGTCTCTTACGTTGGAGATATTCAAGGCCCGCCTGGACAAGTTCCTGTGTGATGTATTCTAGGTTACCCTGCTCTCGCAGGGGGGTTGGACTAGATGAGCTTTCGAGGTTCCTTCCAACCCTTAGGATTCTGTTATTCTATAGAACCTTCTCTTTCTTTTCTTTTTTCTTTTTTTCTCTGCTAATAAAACCCATTAAGATATCCCATATATTCAAGCCCAGTACCAGTTTCTCCCACCTAAGGCACTAACAGGATCATCTAATTTAGGCAGGTAGTTGCCCTTGAGGTAAGATAGTAATAACTGCAGAACAATTCAGATATGAAATAGTGTGAATCACCCTCAGCGGGTGACTATTGAGCTCTGTTGACTGTAGAGGAAACAAAGTGACCATGCATCATGCTACCAAAGGAAGCACCTCTAGTAAGAATCTGAAGTGTGAAGAAGTTAATTTGGGTTTAGAAGGATTAGTTTTAACAGGGGCTGTTCCACTGCATGCAGTCAGCTCCAGCAAAGGACTCTGCAGCCTGATAATTGTTTTTATGTAATATATACACAGCAGCCGTCCTTTGGAGACTGTCCTACCACATAGACATTCACCCCACATGTGTTGCAGAAATAGGTTGAAATGGAGAAGATGGGGTAATAAATGTATAAAGGCACAATTAGTTCCTAGATAACCGGGAATAGGAACTGTCTGCCAGTTCACTAGCAAATTGCACAACCAGTTTTGCTCACCTGAAAGATTTATTGATGGTTTGCTACTAACCTGGGAAATGACCTTGGGCCAGAGAGAAATAAAACACATGCAAATTCCCATCCTAAATTGCAAAGAGTATTAGTTCCATCATCAAGGGCAGATTTCAACATGTGCTTGTTCACTCCTCTGAGCTGACTTTCTAGTTCTGAAATCTTTGCTCTGACAACCCCTCTTTTCAAATCAGCAGACATTTTGCCTGGATTCTGCCTTCAGCCCTCTACCATCTATACTGCAGTTTCAAACCACCAAAGGAAGGGAATTCCCTTTTCCCTTCAGTAGACAACAGATAAATGTCAAACTTTAACCTTTCTGCCATCCTCGGCCTTTAGACTGAAGACATGGTGAAATCTGGAGACAGAACTATGTCTGTATTCCAGTGGCTTACTGCTTCTGCCAGATGACTACTCTGCATTTGGCTGCAGAGCTTACACACACACACACACATTGGGAAGCAGAAGATGTGAAGAGAACCAAGAAAGCTGAGAATTGGAAAGATCAGTCAGTTAATCCCCAGAAAGTACCATTTGTGGGCAGCATGGCTAAGTTTAGAAATCAAAACCTATTTCCCATAAAATAATCATCACAAGAACAAAAAAGCCCGCAGCGTAAATTATTTATTTTGGGCCCTATAATGCAGAAATGCTGTTTTTTTAACTCTAATGTATCACTCATGTGTTCAAACTGTGTCAAAGTCCTTCATATCAAGACAGTATTAGATAGAGGTTATTCCTCTCACAGCGGAGCTAGCTGCAGATAGAGTATCTACATCGACATCATGGTTTCTACCTAGCAAATTAATTCTGAGCATGTCGGCAGTGCGTAATTTTTTCCTCCTTTCTTCTCTCGTGTTTTCTTTGTGTTTATTTCTGATTCAGTTATCACTAAAATACACATTTTAATTGTATTGTGCGAGATTCAAACTTCTCCAGCTTTGAACGTTCACATAAACATTTTCACTCAACTTACCTTCACGCCGCCTGGCATCCTTGAGGAATGCTTGACTGCCTGTCTGCATTATACAACACAGGATTTTTCCAAATAGACACACTGCTTTCTAACGCACATATGCTACAGAGGAATGCTACACACACACACATTTATAATATATAGCTATATAGATGTAGATAACGTATGTATATATAATGTAGATATATATATTGTATAGAAATACATACATAAAAACAACCACATAAATCTAAAGAGTAATAAATTTCAGCCACAATAGCAGGGGCTTTTTGCCTGTGAGACCTCTAACTGGTATCTGTACATACCGGACTATGCCAGCCACCACACAGAGTAATCAAAATCTGCTCCACATATTATTCTTCAAATGTGCCTTATATAGAAACTTTAACAAAAGCCAGGATCAAAGCCTCTCCAAGTCCTGTTTCTTTCACTGGGCTTTGAGTGAGACACAAAGGTTCTTATATTGGGGGGAAAAAGGCTTTTGTATGTGTTTAGTAATAAAGTAATTGCCCTCAAATCAACAAGATGTCTTATGGGGTTAAGAGACACCTCAGGACAAGGTAGAAGCCAGGTAGATTGGTAGGTAGATGGATAGACAGACACAAGGTTCTTCCTCTAGTTTGTTTATCATCTGGTTTGCTATTTGTTGATTTTCACTCAAGTACTATTACACCAGTGCTCAGTACAGTATGGGAGCATGAAGTATCAATTCATCTATCTGTCTATCTATCTACCTACCTACCTATCTATTCACCTACCTATTCTCTAATCCACTTATTATTTGATGTGTGTGCATATCAATGCGTTGCACTGAGGCATGATACTACCTACCTGTAAAATCAATAGCAAGATGACAAGCAGATGATAGATTAGCTGAGGGCAGGAGGATTTAAACTTTAAAAGCTAAGAACAGAAGAGCTGGCTTAACCTGGCTTTAGCTGGCCCTGCTCCACCTTCTTCTTCTGACTTCTGAGCTACCTCTCACCTCCTGGGGCCAGGCTTCCCACAGCTTCCCAAGGCTGGTGCTTTAAAAGCACCTTTCAAATAAATCTGGTGTCAGTCATTCCTCTTTCTTCCCCGCAGTGTTATGCGGCAGCACTTCCCTCGGAGGGAAGCAGAGGGTGTGTGTGTGGGACAGGGAGGGGAGGAGGAAAGGGGTGCACAACTTCAAAAGTAACCCAATTCAGAGCATTCAGCCTAAAGCAAAGGAATTAAGGGCTGGGATTCTCCCCGCTGATTGGCAGAGGAGATGAAATCCATATGGTGGTCTCAGCACACTTCCTAGTGGCCAGGTGCCTGTATGGTAAATCATGGAGACACTATCCCACTTAATCTGTCCCAAACCCACCAGGGACTGCATGTGGCACCCCTGCATATAGTAGCCCTGAAGGAGACACCTGCAACACAGACATCATCCAGACTAGGGGAGCAGAAGGACTGCATTTCCCCACTGTTCTTGGTTGGACAGAAAGGGCCAAAGCCTAGACATGGAGAAATCGTTTGGTGTCTTCAAGAGGACATGGGTTTACATATGAAGGACATGGATATGGCACTTCCAACCACACATCAGCCTTGTAAAACTAACCCTGGTATGATGCTCCTTGGCAACCATTCACCATTTGTATGTTAGAGTTTTCCTTAAAAGTATCAGAAAAAATAAACTATATTCAAAGCAATAACCCAAGGCAATGGCAAAGAAACCAGACACATTTCATATCAGTGCACCTCGAATCTCCTCCTACCTTTCCAGGCAGCAGCTAGGTACCCTCTGGTGTCTGGAAGGGTTGAGGGGCAGGGATGGACTGCAACCATGCTACATGGACACAGGCAGGACCTGCAGAGCTTACTCCTTACACCCTATCACTTTGAACCAAGCGACCATCACTCATTGCAGAGGTAAAGAGGGACCTCCCTTGCTTGAGGTTTACTCAGGGCTATTACCTAGTACAAATGCAGCCATGGCCGAGGCTCTTATCACCAGTTCACATCCACATCTCGCCTTTTGGTTTCACCCTAAACATCCATGGAAAATAGTCTACCTAACCCAAGGAACACAGGCTCAGCTTTGAAGGAGCTGTTGTGGTCATTACATCTGATGACCTACCTCCAAGGTATCATCACCATCTTCAAGCACGAGAAAACACATTATTATTCCATAGAAAGGTGCTCCTTAAAATCCACTCATATAAAGAAGGTCCTAGACAACCTCCTCTGAAGGACACATTGACCGAAGCAGCCTTGGAAACAGGCCTACAATCAATCACACTGAGCTAGAAACAGAGCCCTTGATACTCCTTTTCTTCTTTCATTATCTGCAGAAGCAACACAGAGCTTGTCCCTAGTAACCCTGAGGAGAAAGAGCTCCTCATGGAAGGAGAGGGGCTGGAAGAAGAGCCTGGGGTTTAGCCTTGCAGTTCCTGTAGCTTCAAGGGGTGTCTGTCTTTTCCAGAGGTTGTAACATTCATGCATTCTTGCCTTTCCTTTGCCAACCTGCTTTTTCATAGGCAAAGTAGTTTGCAAGCTCATGGCCATTTTGTCAGTTATGGCAACCTGCTATCCTAAACAACCCCTGACATTTTCATGTTAAAGCTGACCTTATAGCCTCCTATTGCATACAGGTAAGGAGCATGGTACTGTTGACTGACTGATGCTCTGACTGCTGCATGCTTAGCACGTTGTTTGCGCAACCACAGATACATAAGATATCCTAATAACAAGATGAACATTTCTGATACAGCTCCCTCACTGCCCTTTCTGGCAATGCATTGCCAGCTGACTACCTGTTGCCACTCCAGTCACTGAAAGGTAATGTTAGCTCAAACAATGAGTCAGATTCACAGGAAGTTTCACCGCCTGTCATATAAAACCTTTCTTCATTGCTTTGGAGCTAAACGGTGTTTAATAGCACTACCTTTCTCCCACCCACACAAGTGAAAAAGGCTAACTCATTCTTCCTCTCTCTTACCCGTTCTACCAGCTTTACACATCCTCTCTGCTTTGGCTCAGGTCCACACCGTCCAACATCCTCTACTCTTGCTACAACCCTTCCTGCTTGAAAAGTGGGGACAAGAAGAAAAAGTGGTTTGTTGGACCAAATGCTGTCAATTGGTTCAGTTTCTAACTCATGGGGAAATGCCAGTGGAATTAAACTCCTCTGGCATGGGCTTTCTTTTAATTTCAGTGTTGACAAGCTCTGAAATGATGTTTGCAGCAATTCAAAGCCACATGAAACTGTTGCCAGATTAAAGCTGAGCCTTTATTTGTGGACTAGCTTTGCTAGTACCATATGGAAACACACTACAAAAATATAGCATAGGACTATAGCATAGTTCCTCTCTCACTTAGCAAATTCAGATGATCAAACACTAGTTTATTACTTGTATCAATTCTCTGCACAGGGTGAAGAGGAAGCTGTGCTATCTGGAGACAAACACCTTGATCATGCAAGATCCCAACCTCCAAAGTGCCTCTTAGACCTCTTGGTGTGTGCTCTTGCAGTAGGGCTAGAGACCAGCTGACCTTTGCTAAGATCTCAGACTTATCCAAACTGTCTTGATGCCACTGCTCCCCATGGACAAATGCATCCACTGCAACTTTACATTCTCCATAGTCATAGATCAAACTATCTCTAGGTACAGAACAAAAGAGCAAGAAGGCTGCTCCACCTTGTACCTGTTGAAAAACAAAATCCCAGCCATTCTTCAGCCAGATGAGAAGGGGGAATACATGGAATACATAATTTTCTTTGTCCAGGAGAGCTCCTACACATCTCCTTACTATTCACCACTAGGCCAAAGCTGTTCCCAGCAGCAGAGACACTTTATCCACCAGCCCCCACAGCCCGCTCTACATTTCCCTCATTATAAGCAAGGTAATAACTGGAGGTCTGGCCTTGCACAGCGAAGGATGCTGACCTCAGAAAATTCTTTGCAAACCAACCTGTACAATGGCAGTGATGTATTGCTGGAAGTGCAGTTTTGTGTTCAAGAGGAAGTCGTGTCTAGTAAAAGCCCTGACACCTGATTTGCCTGCAAACAATGCAACACCTTCTGCATGAAATATCATGGCTGGGAGAGGAGAGAGACAGTGAGAGAGCTGTGACAACATGAGGAAACCAGCAAGGAAACCGAGAGCTGATGCATGAAAGAGTTTGGAAAAAGAACAAGGGCTGGGCAAAATGCCTTCAGATTTGTCAAAACCAGGCAGCCCCAAAGGCTCAGATTCAATTTGCAGAATCTTCATTTCAAAGTATTGTCATTTTGTTGTTATTGTTTTTCATTTTTAGATGGGGTTTTGCTTTCAGACCGAACTCAGATATTTATTTGTGACTGCTATTAAATTTAGTATTCAGCTATTTAGTACAAATACAGTGAGAAGTTTCCTCGTGCTCAAATTGCATGTCTGTGGGTTGAGCAGCCATGCAATTTTTCTTTTCACTTCCTTTTATCTCATTGACAAAAAGCACTGAAAGGTTTTTGTTTCAGATCAACTGAAGGTGATTCTTAAAACCATTTGGCTTATCCACCCCCTCCTAACCAAAATCCTTTATTCATACATCTTTGGTAAGAATTTCTGGAAGTCTTAGAAGCCACAATCTTTACCCTGGGTATATGTACCATCTACTTCTAGGAAAGCTGTCTGTAAACTACTACCAGACAAGATCATAATCAGATGTTTCCTTCTCCGGTGTTTCTTCTTTCCATCTCTCACAGTACTGGTAATGCTGTTTCCCTCTGGGTCTGCATACTGAAGAAGCAGCACAACTATGAGAAACTATGATTTCAGAAAGGGAAGAAAAACTTATTTCCAGTCTGTAAACCCAGCACTGAGCAGGGTGATAAGAAGAGAACAGAACAGACTATAAGGAAAGAAGTCTGTTCACAGTCAGTTACTCTGATCAGACCAGTCATGTAATTATTTCTGTATCCTGTTTGAGATGTGAAAAGGAATAATTTGTGATTTTAATAGGAACAATTTGACAATGGATGCAAATAACTGTGATTTGTCCAGAAATCTTTCATTAAGTAGACAGTTGCTTATGCCATGTATTTATAAAATCTTCCTACATCTATCCTGTGTCCACCTAAATGTATGTTCACCTTGCTTCAGACAATAATGTGGAGTGCTTTGTAAGAAGCTATCATTCCTCAGCTGATAGTTACCATTTCCCCACTGACTTAATGTCATATTAACTGAGATCTGGTGCCTTAAAACAGTTCCATTTCTTTCCCCTTTAATCACCTAATACTGTTCATTGGCCTGTTACTCTTTGCGCCTCAGCTGAGGCTTCTTAATTTCTGACATTAGCTGATGAGATTTGTGGAATTTAAACACAACCTGGTTAAAGACTATTTTACCAAATAATTATTTCTTGATGGCATTTAGTTTCCTTCTTAATCCTTCTGGGTCTCTGTGATCCTGGATCTTTGTCTCTTGGAGGAACAGGGCTGGGATAAGAAGGCCAACATCCATCCAATCACATTGATATCATGTGACAATATACTGTAAAGAATACATTTTCTTTGATCTATTGTATACTTTCTGCCCTTTTTCTGCTGAAAGTACCCTTGTTTTACTGTTTGAGAATGGTGGTCCAGCTCATTGTGGTACTCCAGCACCTAGTGGGCATGCTTGCATCTGGTCCTTAACAGATGGATGAGGATGCATGAGTGGATAATGTCCAGGATTATGCAACCAGAGAGCTCATGGCATGAAGGAGGAGACACAGATAGGAGAAAGTAGAATCCTATGTCAAAGCACCCCTGGAGAGGAGGTGACTGTTCCAACACATGGCCAAAGACACCCAGATGCAGCTGACCGGTGGAACAAGCTTTTGGTTCAAGGATGAAGGGAGATCACAGTTGTGCCAGAGCTCTGTGAGTTCTGGCTTTGGCTGGGACATTTATGTGGTTATGAGCTTCACAGGCCTTCCTTTGTGAAATGGCATCTGAGAACACAAGTTCTCATCTGAGAATGCAAGAGAATGCATGGGCACTACAGAAGGGCAAGCATAGAACAAAAAGAAGCATAGAACAAAAAGACAGGCCATCATTTATAAGCCAGTCCCAGTGTCACTTTGAAGCCTAGAAACATACTGGAACACATTATTCACTGAGCTATTTGTAAGCAAACCAGGGAGTAATAAGATGAAACATGAGTCTGTGAACAGCGGATCATGTAAAATCAATCTAATTCTCCTTAATGCCAGGACAGCTGGTATAATAGATGGAGGGAACATGAAAATCTGATATAACAAAACTATTCTAAGGTTTTTAGCAGACTCCTGTAAGTCATTCTTATCAGTAAACAGAGCGTCTGAGGCCTGCATGTGATCACTGAAAAGCAGGTTTAGAACTTCTTGTGAAAAATACTCAAAGAATCCCTATCAACATATCAGCTACTCCTGAAGATGTAGTAGGGGAATTTGTTGTGTGTAGTATGGCAGAGATGTTTCCAGAGTTAAAAATCACTCTACGACAGACTGGGCAGTATCTATATAGAATCAGCATATGGTACTATCAAGAGAGTTTTCAGAAACTCCAGAAAAGACCAAGGTTTGTGTTTTCTTGGTAAACTGGAGAAATAGTCCAAAATGGTAAAAACAGAATAGCTAGGGTTGGAAAGGACCTTAAGATCATGCAGTTCCAGCCCCCTGCCATGGGCAGGGACACCTCACACTAAACCATGTCATCCAAGGCTCTGTCCAACCTGGCCAACTGCTAGGGGTGGAGCATTCACAACTGCTCTGGGCAACCCATTCCAGTGCCTCATCACCCTAACAGTAAAGAATTTCTTCCTTATATCTAACCTGAGCTTCCCCTGTTTAAGTTTGAACCCATCACTCCTTGTTCTGTCACTACAGTTCCTGATGAAAAATCGCTCTCCAGCATCCCTGTAGCCCTCTTCAGGTACTGGAAGGCTGCTCTGAAGTCTCCATGCAGCCTTCTCCAGGCTGAACAGCCCCAGTGTTTTCAGCCTGTCTTCATATGGGAAGTGTTCCAGCCCTTGATCATCTTCATGGGCCTCCTCTGGACTTGCTCTGATAGCTCCATGTTCTTCTCTGCATGCAGCCATCCAGGCAATTCCTTATCCACTGAGTGGTCCACCCACCAAATTAATGTCTCTCCATTTTAGAGACAAAGGTGTTGTGTGGGACAGTGTTGAACACTTTGCACAAGTCCAGGTAGATGACATCAACTGCTTTGCCCCTGTCCAAGGAAAATCCAAGGGAACAATAATTAGCCCAGGCAAGCATAAAAATGTGTACTAGGAAACTCAGGGACATAAGTGTCTAATAGGTGGCAGCTCTCTAACAGCAAGGACATAGATCTATTGAAGAGATATGCTAGTAGAAACATGCAAGGAAAGGTTTCAGAAATTAGATTTGTTTAGTCTAGAAAGGAAAAGGCTCAATGAGGACAATCAAGCTTTTCTCCCACGCATGAAAAGTTGCTTTAGAGATGATACCAACCATTGCTCCCCAGTGGCATTGAGGATAGGATAGGAGGGAAAATGGTTCAGTCTGCAGCAGGAAGGGTTAAGGTTATCTATTGAGAGGGCATGCTGAATAACAAGACCCATAATCACAGAGTCTGGATATTAAGGAAGGCTGTGGAATCCTGTTCCACAGCCTTTGAGACCATGGGAGATGGATATCAGTAGCAAATGCCTAGGTATGCCTAGATCCTACTTCAGAGCAGAGTGGGACTGATGTCATCTTGCCTGTCTGGACAGAAGCATGAAACATCTACCTGGATAGAAGACAACACACCCTGTATTTAAGTATGCATTTTTTTCCCAGGCTGACTATAAAACTTTGCTTCAGATTTCTGTAGTATTAAAACAGTTTCCATATTCATTTGCCTCATATAAATCTCTTTACATGTTTTGCTAGTCTTTCACTTAGAAGCAGTAGGAAAAGTAGATAAAGTGAGGCTGTTATGGAACAGATACACACATGAACTCATTTGAACTGTAGAAGGGACTTTTCATTGTCCCTGTCTGATTTCCAATATAGACCTGAGATAAATCCATCTCAGTACTGAGCTCGGGTTGGTTAAGTGAAGCATGGATTTCAGAAAGGTTTCTAACTCTGTTACGGAAAAGCATGGAAAGAAAAAATAATCGCTCATCAATTCAGTAATTTGTCCTGAAGTTGATCTCACTGACTAAAACACAAGGGAAATATTCCCAGCATAGATAAAATATGAACCTGTTGGAGCAAGTCCAGAGGAAGCCAGCAGGCTGGAGCATCACTTCTATGGAGACAGGCTGAGAGAGCTGGGTTGGTTCAGCCTGGAGAAGAGAAGGTTCCTTAACAGGAGACCTTAGAGCAGCTCCAGTGCCAAAAGGGGCTGTCAAGAAACCTGGAGAGGGGCTTTGTACAAGGATAAGGGGGAATGGCTTCAAGCTGGAAGAGGGTAGATCTAGAGTAGATATTAGTAAGAAAGTCATCACTATGAGGGTGCTGAGGTCCTGGCACAGAGTGCCCAGAGAAGCTGTGGCTGCCTCATCCCTGGCAGTGTTCAAGGCCAGGTTGGGCACAAGGGCTTGGAGCAAGCTGCTCCAGTGGAAGGGGTCCCTGCCTGTGGCAGGGGTTGGAACTGGATGATCTTCAGGGTCCCTTCCAATCAAAGCCATTCTGTGATTCTATAAAATTTATGAGGCTTCATTTTCCAGTTGTGGATTTTTCTTTCTAGATTTCTCTGCTGGGTTACAGATGCCTTTAGAACTAGATTTTGTTTCATGACAATCAAATTTCCCTGGGGATTTGCTAAGAATAAGTTCTCCAGACTGATGGTCTGGGATAAGGGCTACTGCCACTGCAGAAGTATAGTTACATTGATTTTTCATTCTTGGCCAAGGTTCAATCTAAATTATAGTGGCTAGAGGCAAGTTTGATTCCCTCCATGTGTTCAGTGAAAAGAATCCATTGGAAGACTGTCACTCCCATGGCATATGACTTCTTTTTCACTCAGTGGTACCATGAGGGCTTTTGTTCCCTCTCACTTTACAATTTTCCCATTGAGGAGATGTGATTTATTGGCACAAGCAAACACAATATGAATAAAGCCTTTATGCTTTCTAATCTGAGATTTAACTGAAATGTTTGATATGGTTCTTGAATTCTACATGTTCACTCTAGATCACTCAAAAGAAATGTTCCCATAAAGTTCTGGAATGTTGTTTAGGGTGAGTCAATATAAAAAGAGGATCATTCCCACTCCCTCTCCATCAGAAAGTCAGGAATGTCTGTTTTGGTTTATGCTATTTTATTTCTCCCAAAATGAATTCTGAAGGAATTCTGATATTAGTCAGTCCTTAAACCAGATATTATCTTACACCATTTTCCCGAGAATCAGATAATTTAGCTGAAAAGAATAAAGAAACCATTAAGGGTTATAAAGACACAGACAGCCCTTGGGGTCTTTTGGCATAAGTAACTTACAGGTTTCACCACTCAATTCAGAAACACCTGATAGTGGGCAAGAGAAATAATGGCTACCAGATATTTAATATTGTCTATATTCCGACATATTGACCCAAACTGATTTATGTCTGTGCAAACAGATTAGGACTACAGGAGATGGTGAGATTTTGCAGTCAATGCACTGATCTATATTCTGTCTTCCTTTGTGGCATGACTTTTAGCAAGTCACTGCCTAAGTCCATGCTGTGGTTCCCCCATTTTTGTGACAGGGACTTGAACCTTTATCAAGATCATTTCAGACTCACTGCTAATCAAAATAATAATCACTAATATTGTTCCCTGGCATCTCTTTTCTCTTCCCATAAAGAAACTTCCCAACCTCTGAGGACTTTCCAAACTATGTTCTCAACCTTTGAGGACTTCCCTTGGCAAAATTGTTATCAAGAATGAGTAAACCTTTTCCATGCAGAGAAATAAAACTTATCTTTCCAGTTTGAATGCAAGTGAGGAAAACAGCTGTGATTAGAGCAGCAAGCAAGGTTCACTCAGGAACATCAAGGTGGCCGCAAGAAGACTGAAGCAGAAACATCCTTAAAAAAGTTTAGAAGTGGTGTAGAATGTGCACAGAAATTAGGTGAGGGGTGGAGGCAATGACAGCTTCAAAGGAAGGAGGGAAGAAAGACAGGGAAAAAATTGCTGTGTGCACTCTTTCATTTGAGTTTCATTTTTCCGATTACTGCTACATTGAGTAGCATTGAGATACATTGAGCTACCAAAAGGCTCTGTCAGACGAATAACAAGTATGCTGTTGCCAGAAGCAAATGTCCAGCACATCTGTTAACACAGATTGGGTTGAACAACAGCAGGAGGAAAAAACCAGTTGTCCTGGAAATAGCAAAGAATTTTGAGATATCAAAGACCTCTGTTAGGAATACACCTTGGATAAGACGTTGTGCAAATTCCTCTTACATTAAACAAACTGGCCACTGTGCAATACACTAATTTATGCAATGAACTACAGAGCTTGCATTGTCTATTAAAAAGATCAACTGTTGTGATCTCTGTGGATATATTATAGATACACAATAATATATACAATAGTACATATACGTATAATGGAAGGCATGCCTATTATATATGAAGTCTGGATGCCTGTAACACACAGATCATCCCTGTGATGTACACATAAATATGCAATTTGAATTTACCTCCAGAACGCCTTATCATTCTGAGGCACAGCATCAATGTCTCCTAGAATCCAGAAATCCCACCATGTTTTGATGGAGTCACTTCATTACATTTTGGCGTTTTGAAGACAAATACCTGGGCTGGGAAAAGAGGAAAGAATAGGCCCACTTAGGATTCCCAGAAATGTGGTGTAATACCTATGACAGAAGCATAATACTTCCTTGAAACTTTAAGAAAAAAAGTTAATTAGTCCTGGAAGAACTAATAATAAGGGACAAATATGCTCTTTCTGGTACTGCTTCTGTGGTACATGTGTCCCAGTTACATTTCTATGTCAATCCTGGGGTGTGCAAATTGAGAGCATGAAGCTATTAGGTTGGTAGCCTGTGTGTCAGGAAAGGGATGAAAGCTGTCCGATAACTGCCCAGGAAATGGGCCTCTTTCACTATTTGCTTGTTTGGAGGGAGGAATTTAAAAAAGAAAAAGAAAGAATTCCAGACTACCAATGAAATAAAAGCTCAAATCAAGATCTGCTTACCGCTGATGAAGGTGAAACTTGTTCATTTCGTTCTCCCACAACGACAGGGGCTTGGAAATATGAGTGAGACCTGAGCATCTCTGGAAACAAAGGATTGGGAAAAATAAGGAGGTGTGAGGAGGGAAGTGATATCTGGGGAAAGGAAAAGTCCTGTGAGAGTTAAACTCAAGTTGATCAATGAAGTAATGGCATCCACTGGTGTAGTTCTACAAGGTTCATTATTGGGTGCACAATTGTTTTCCACTGAGGCACAGAAGGCAGTGGTCCCAGCTCTGTCCTTTGCTACACCACCCAGTGATTTAATACAAGAGCCAAGAAATTACCTATAAGCCTTTGTTTTCAAAATAAAGTATTTCAGATGAAAACTTGTATTTCTGGTCAAAGCAGAAGCACTGAAATGTGAGTAACTCAGCTCTGGTTGGATTGCGTCTGCCAGAAACACAGAGGGGTCCTGAGATCAGAGATGTAAGCCCTAGCTGGACCAGCTTTCCCAGGGAATAAGAGAAATATCTATATTATAAGCAAAAGGAGCTATACCTAGATTCCTGCACTGCAAACCCATTCCCAAATGACACTTTGCAGTGCAAAGGACTCAGTCTCCCCAGGGCACGCTGAGAAAGCAGCATCCTGGAGCCAGTTCTCTGTGTACTTCACAGAAGCTGATGCAGAAATTGGACTATGAGTAATTTGAAGTAAAAAAACAATCCCAGGAGCCTGGCTAGTCTTGGCTTCTGTGCCTCCTTCAGAGCCAGGGACCTTAATGTTCAATCTAAATCCTCTGGTGCTCCAGACTTTAATCTCTGTGGGTCTCATCTCTCCACCCATAGGATGAGGAAGCCTTTGCTCTTCAGCTTATCTGTTTAAAATTTAGTCTTAATGGAGCTCTATTGCCTACTCTGGAATTAGTTTAATTTTATGCCTGGGTTAGAAGATGGTAATTAAACTCCACCTGTATTTGTCTAGCTGTTTATGTATATCAAATACATATCCCTCAAGGAAAACTGGACAGCTTCTGTTCTCCTGGCTATCTTCTAGTCAAACTAAGGAACAAAAACTCTTTACATTTTTCTGTCTTTGTGTGTGTGTGTGTGTTTGACTTTTAATTCTGAGTAACAAAGAAAAGAGGAAATGATGGCATGAATACCTTCAGAAAAGGAATCCCAGGACAAATAAGCATTTCCTGCCTCAGAAATTCACCTTCTTCACAAGTTCTGTTTAAGCACACATGCAACAGCTCTGAGTTGCCTACATAAAACAAAGAGTATTTGCTTGGTCTTTTATCATATGGTGGTAATACATGAGAAAAAAAATATATATGGTTATTTATATTGACACCTACAAAAATTGCTATTTCCTTCTTACTAAATGACTGAAAAAATTGATTCTGGAAATCAGTAAATAGCAGAGAAGTGTCCTTACTCAATACTTCTTAGTTTCTGAGTCATAAATAAATCCTGGCAAAGATTTACAGACACACTTAATCCAGCTATAAGAAACTAAAGTAGATACTTTTTGATTTTTTTTTTGTTGTTGTTATGAAATTACTAAGAAAGAATAAATATTCGGGTCTTAAAGATTAGATTTGGTACAGAGTAATGTTAAGACAATCACTTGGAATAACTCTTATTCCCTAATGAGTCTTGGCTGTGTAGTAAGTGTTCATCTGACCTCAGTTTCTCAAAATAGAATGCCAAAACCAGAGACAATGACAACTGTAAGGTAACACTGATATGTAGCTACCATTAGTGTCAAGGGAGCCTATACAAACAAGGGGAGAATCAAGCTCACATTATCTTGGCTCTCATCTCCTGTCTGATAAAAAGAAACATAACTATTAACAAGGCAAGCTACCAGCAAAAGATCTTTCTCTAGTCTAATATCCATAGCACCTTAACCAGATTAACCAGAGATGGTGGAAAGAATACCAGCAGCAGAACTGGTGAAGTATGATCCCTTTGTACTCACTAGAGCCTTAATGAAAAGCTGACACCTCTGATCATAACATCTATCTTACTTCTCCAGCAGAAATTTGCCTCCTTCTCTGCAGACATACACATTTCCCATTGTATGTCCCTTCTGGCACTTTATAAAATAGATGAGAACATGTTCATTACATGGAAGATTTAGTCTTCGGTTTATCTAGAATTTAGTTATCTAGTCAAAATCAATTGTGTGGGTTCTGTCTATAGCAAAGGTCATTTGTGCTATCAGTAGGTGTTTTCCCCAAGGAGAAAGAATCTCCCTACTGAAGTGTCTGAATACAGAAGATTAATCTCCCTGCTGAAGAGCTTTATTGTGGGAGGTAAATGCTCTTGAAGAAGTTTGTGTAACCAGAGACTAGGAAGACACTGGTTCAAAACTAGGTCCCAAATCCTTTGATTTAAACCTGTATTTCATGAGTTCTCTAACTTGAATCAGTTAATTAGAGGCTGATATGAGTATGAAAACACAGTGATGACATTGCACAGTTTTTGTCACCAGCACAAAGGTGATAAATTGACAAGAATCATTACTGCAGAGTAAGCAATGCATGAAACACATCCTCCTACAGCAATATACTACACCAATGTCTCAAACATACCTACTGATATTTTCCATGCGTGTTGATTGGGATTCCTGGGAGTTAGTAATAAAATGCTGAATGTTTCATGCTAAGACATCCTCATTTCTTTTCAACCGTTATTATTACTTCTGCAACACATTTGCTAGAATCATTACCCATTTGGACTTTCAGGACTGGGGTTCCTGAAGGTTGGATTTGTCCCCTTACTGTGAAGCATCTGTAACATAGATGCCTACATCTAGTCTAGTCTTCCTCAGTTCCCTTTACAGTCAACAGAGAGGAAGAGACACCTGGAGAAGGTGATTCATCTCGTCCTAATCTAGATATCAAAATGAGATTAAGTGCTCTTTGGGAGATACCTGTTTATCTCTATTGACAATAAAAGGAGCCTAGAGTGACTACTTCAGACTTACCTGTCTATATATTGGTTGCCTACAGTTAGCTGAGATAAATCCCAGTCAGACCTTCCTTTGATCAAGCTATTCAACCACTATCACAAAATGAAACAGATAAAAAGGGCAAGAGTGGATGAACAGGAAGGACAGAGTAATTGTGTGTTACCTGATCAGAAAAAAAACACACCAGAGGAGGGATTCATAATCTTCCACTAGCCCAGAGATATCTTACTTTCTATTTGCCCAAACTGGTCTTGAGGGAAAGGCTGTATTTGTTCTCAGGAACATGTTCATATCTCTTCATGGTAGCTGCTATTGATAAATCAGAGCTGGGGTTCCCCTGAGCTGGCCAGATTTATCAAAGCCTATCTCAGCAAGTGTGCACATTACAAATTACAACCACTTGTAGATCTAGCCCCTGACTTTCTGCTTCATGACTTGATTGATTTACACTTTACACAGAATTTCATTTATGATCCAGCCTCAATGTGCTGTTAGTCAGATTGAGAAAAAAAAGATCTCAGCTATAAGGAGGTAGTGGTGATTCCACTTCTTTAACTTGTTCTTACACCAGTGTTTTCCCTGCCACAACTTGAAAAGAATGGAGATAATCCTTATCTTTGTATGCAGATCCTAAAGGACAAGCCTATAGGTTATTCTGTCCAGTCTTGGACCAAAATGGATCCAAGATCTGGGAGTATCTGTACTTCAAGCACTTCTCAACTCTCAAGGAAAATCTACTGTTTACCTCTCTTGTCTAGACTTTGATTATTTTCTTTTATTTCTTCCTATTCGGTCAGAAACAATCAAACCAAAGGTCCCTCAGCCTATATGGACTGCTTGGAAAATGGGAGAAGGAATAAGTATGGCTTCAGAAAGTTTTGACAGTTGGCGTGGTATGAGCCCATTCCAACTAAAATTACCTCATTGCTGCTCATTTTTCCTGGCTACCAATCGATTTATGAACCTCTTTTAACATCTAGAGAAGTGTTAATGAATCAAGTGTTTAAAAATAACATATACCAGGAGGTCGTAAATTACAGCCCCAGCATCCTTGAATGAATTCACGTCCCACATTTCCAACACCCACCTGGTACCCGTCTGCTGCCACATGTGTGTTCATTTAGTGTCTGAATTTATGATGCACAAATATGTGTTTGGGGTTCCACCAAGCTTTGATTCTTCAGCATCCAGCTTGGCTGTCAGCTCTTACACAGCAGAAGAGGAAGATTAAAGGGTGGTCAAGAAGGGGTGTCACTGCTTGAAGGAGAGGAAGTAAATGGAGAACCAAGGCCAGCTCTGGCCATCCTGAAGGCAGTGATGTCAAAACAATGGCACAAAGTGGTCAGTTCTGAATCAGTGCACCTCACTGCATTTCAGGCTTTATCTTGAGCAACCAAACTGATCAATCATGACTTAGTGTGGCTAGCTAAAGCACTGCCATTGATAGTCTGTTTGGTATGGTCTGTCTGTGGGAGCCAAAAATTGTACAGTGAGCTCTTAGGCTGAAAGTCACTTTGCCCAGCTGTCAGTTATGCAAAGCTAAGAGGAGAGGTCAGCTCGCAGACTGAGATGCCAGTAACCTGATACTGGAGCAGAAAAGAATAAACATTTTTCTGGGCATCAATATGTGTGTTGTGTGCAACTTAGAGAAACAAACTATGGAACCATACTTGGGACGCTAGACTCGGACTTACATGTTCAGGCTGAACATCAGTCCTTAAAAATAGTGCTGGCAAACTGGAATGAGTCAAAAGGAGAATAATGAGGTTAGAAGTTAAGAGAAAATTAAGAAAAAATGATGGGATTTGGTTTCTAAATGTTAAGAGAGGTTATCTCATCTCACATATTGCCCCTACAATTGTGACATAGAGCAATAAGTACATGTTTGAGCTTGGTTTTAATGAAGTAACTCAGATAATCTAAGCAAAGGGGAACTCATCTACTTCTCCTTGCTTCTCAGATGAATTTTCAGGAAGCAAACTTTGCAAACCACAGCCAGTGTTATACCTGAAAACTAACCCAGGTTTGCCTATCCTTCCATTCCATCAAACTAGACTGATCTTATGGATTCAGCCCAGCCAAAAGTAAGGATAAATCAGGACTGGAAAACTATTCTGCAGGACTTCTGGGAACGATCAAGTCAATCTTTCTCCTAATGATGTCAATGGCAAAGCTCGCACTGACTGAGGTGGCAAGAAACTAGGCTTTAAATCTCTTTAATTAGAATAGAAGAGTAATTTTTGTTAACACTTTGCTGAGTGGTGTATATATATTTATTATACAAGTGGTGTGTATACGTATAAATACAATATCTGCTTCTCACTGAAGTGGTTTGGATTCTCATCCAAAACCAGCACACTGGCAATCAGGAAAGCAGGCTACACTAGGAGCATATCAAGCAGGGAAAGAAAAAAACAAATTGAAACAGTTGTATTTTTTGATTTAGTGATAACAATTACATTCCTCTTGACCCAACAAACTGGTGCTTTTGCTTCCACCAGGCACATTGTTCATTCCTTCCAGTCACCCTTTTGTTCCATCATAAAACTGAATGGTATTCAATGAGATGAAGCAAAAGGTCATCTCACACTCACCTCAGTCTTCCCTTGACAGCAGAAAAAAGCTTATGCTATTGAAATATCTAGAGGATCTGGGATCATCAGTGGATAAATGAAGAGAATGTTGCCATTAGAGTAATATCACCATACCAAAACCTGAGAGGCATCAGTTTGTACCTGAAAAGCTCCTGGTTTCAGACCATGAGCAAAATTGTTTGATTGTGTCAAACTGAAAAGATAACCTAAAACTAAAAGTACATTCTTAAAATGAAAAACACAACAGTCCTATGAAAACCAGGAGAGCTCAGATTTAATGCAACGTGCCACCACAGATTTTGTTTCTGCCCAAAGGGAACCTCCTGCTTTTATACAGACAGATGCAAATGCTGAAACATTCTCTTAATTTTCATGACTTTACTCCAGGTTTACAGTGGTGTAACTGAGGACTGGATTTAACTCATTGTGTTATTATTTTTTAATCCAAACCAGCTCTTGGTAAAATAAATGCATTGAAAGACTCACTGTGGAACCAACAGCACCTGTCAACCAAAGGGGTTTTCTGAAGAGTAAAAAAAAGAAAAAGGACTTACTTTTTCAACTAAAGTCGACAAAATTTAAGTCTTTGGTTAAAATGCCAAAATATCTTCGATAACACATTTACACACCTATAAAAACAAAAGTTCACTCAAAAATTCCAATAAGTGGTCTTTAGGTTGTATAAGAGCCATACAGCTGCAAAAACATCAAATATGTCTCTGATAGGTTTTAAAACCAGAGTCAAAGAAAATTCTTGTATACAACTTTCAACTCAGTTTTATTTTATTCTTTAAAATTTCAACTTCGCATTAAATAAAAAGCAAATGTTTTGACTTGTAAGGAGAGGCATCACTCTGTCTTCAGGCTGAAGTTTCCATGTAGATCCCAAGATACGCCTAATAGAAGATCTTCTTTAGCTAGACAAATAAGGAATAAAGGGAAAAAAAGAAATAAAAGAAGAAAAATAATTGTGGGTAAAAATAGCCTAAAATCACATCCTCATCTGATGTAAATCTGCCTAGTGCTAATGAAGTGTGCAGGGGTTACATCAGCTGAGGGATTAACCCAGGTCTCACACTGAACACAAAATGAAAGCTGAGAAATACCAAATGCCATCATGATATGAACACATTGAGAAAATAAAAAGGTAAACTGGAATAATGAGGAAAATCAGTCCTTCACATTAAACAAGGCTCCATCATATACTCCATGAAACCCAAGTTAAATACTGGATTCCAAAACAGCTTGTTAGGTAGGAGTACAACAATTTTCCAAAGGTTTACATTCATATTTTACGGGACAATGTATGGCCTGAGTTTCTCTTAAGCCATTATTACATTTTGCAGACGTCATTTTGACACATTTTTGAACAGGCTGGAAGCCCTTGTTTATTCAGCTTTCCCTTGGGCACTTCAAGAAGTTACTCTCCTCTAACTCCAGTTCTGCTTCACCTAGGTATGTCTTTAACAGTCCTTGCTTTGTTATTAACTCAATGACTGATTGACAAAGGTGACTGGATTTTGAAACTTTGCCATCAAAGCCATTCCATCAACACAGTGGTGACATAAGAGTCCTTATAAGGGAAGTTTAAAGGGAACAAAAGACTTTTCAAGCAGGGGAAAAAAAAATGCTGGAACCCTCAAAACGAACTTCTTGCCAAAACAACAAAAAAAGGTTGTAGGTGTCTGTGTTCCTACATCAGCTATACATCTTCTGTCCTTGGTGTTTCTTTGTGTACAATAGCTGTAGACTCCCAGTCAAAGAGCACCTGTCCTCCATAGACCTCAATCAGATTACACTTCATGGTGTTTAAATCACTGATAATCATCCAGGGGATTTACTGTATTCATTAACAGCTCAAATAGACACGCTATACAAGCAGGCTGTCTGGAATAGATGAAGACAAAATAATAATGTGTTGTTTAGGGTTATAAGAGTTGGTTTAATTTCAGCTTGTGTACATAAGAAAAAAGCTTTGTTGAAGGCAAAGCCAAAAACATAAGAATGGCCATATCATGAGAAACCAAAGATCTAGCTGGCGCTAACCTTGTCTTCAGCAAAGTTCAACAGTAACTGCCACGCTCAAGATAAGAGCATAGGAACACAAAAAGTAGAGACCTATATTCTTAGAAGACTGGTTTCTATGCTTCTAAGAAACCATAGTTTGAGGATGTTCTCTGCTAGCAATGAGATCTTTGTGTTAAATAACCTCAGAAGATTTGTCATTGATCAGTTTGTGCAAGGTCCTGTGGAAGAGGCACCCATAGTCTAGCCACATGTTTTAAGAGTAACCTTCTCTTTTTGTTTGCCTTATAACTGGGACAACTTGTTTCATTTGATGCACTCTATTGCTTTTATTAGGGGAAAAGAAAAAAAGAGAGAAAACATTCCCTAATTGCCTTCTCCATGAATGGAGAAGTGACCTCTGCCAAATCATCTTTTCTGAAGGGTGAAGAGTTTTAGTTTGTTAGTCATTCCTAATGCAGAAACCATACCTTGATCTTCTATGTACTTTTTCCAATTCTATCATGCTTTCTTTGAAACAAGAAAACCAGCACTGCATACAATATTAGAAGGGTGGGAACGCTATATATTTATTCAGAGATGTAGTGATGTTTTCTAGTTTTTTCACAATCTAATTCTTAGTAGGTAACAAAACCTAGCTTCCTTTTTTACCTCTATCAAGCACTGATCTGGTCAATCAAAACATCACTCCAAGATTTATACTCTTGAGTTACAAAAATCATTTTCAAGGTGGAACCTGAATATAAATTCCCATCATATCCCAAGACCTGTATCTAAATGCAGCTCTGAATTTCACAGAGGAACCAACTCTGCCTCAAGAGACAGAAAACTAAAACCCCAGATATAAAGCTCAACAGATGCAAGATCTGCAGAACTCCAGAACTTGGTTTAAAGACTCTTGTCAATATTGGAACTAGATGATCTTAAGGTCCTTTCCAACCCTAACCATTCTATGATTTTATGATTTAAGGAGTATTACTGCTTGCCTGTTGTAAGTTAAGGCTCAGTGTTAATATTCACCTGATGCCTGCCAAAATATGTATTTCCCTTCAACAATATATAAGCAGAGACTGCCTACAGTTTAAGAGCTTATAATCAACCTCTTATCTATATTTTTAATCTTCTCTGAGCAAAGTCATACAAAGAAGCTTCTGATTGACCTTCTTCCACAGGAAGATTCCAAATAGAATTATTATAGCCTATTTCCACATATACTACAAACTCCAGGCTCAGTTATCATTCATACTACATACCTCTTTGGTATGTAGTATGTATACATACCTTTGGTAAGAAGGACTTAGAGTGGGTGCAAACCTAATGGAATATTTTCTTTTCAGACTGAAGACTATGCAAGGCAGAACTTAGGAGCAGGTAAAACAGGGCATTTTAATAGTTTGGGTTTTCTTCTGGACTACATAGCAATACTTATCCTTTAGAAAAAGACCCTGGGTAAATAAAACATTTTGATTTTATGTGCCATCAAGCCTAGTCAAAAGTAGGTATAAAATTTCTCTTACCATTGCTTAAAGAGTTTAGGAAAAAAATAGCTACTTACATTATGATACATTTTACTCTAATATTCATCAAGTTTTGCTGACTAAAGTGGAGTAAGCTCATATGTGAAAGTACGCTGGATAGTACATATTCATTTTGATATCAAGGCAGAAAGATAAAGGTGTCAAAAGACCCCAAAACATGAATTAAAAGGGCTAAGATCAGAAGTAGGCTTCATGTGACCAAAACCAAAATGTCTATGTAATTGATATCTACAGCTGATCTAGAGTGTCTAGACTCCCTAGTAATGTAATGAATAGAATTAGGCATTTCAGGCTGCAATTCTTTTCATCATCCTAAATGAGAAATCTAAAATTAGTGATATGAATCAAGCTCTAAAAATTACTATTTTTAATCCAGTCTATATAAAGAATCTGAGCGTGATGAACTCAGATAGGGACCTCTGCAAGGTAAATATTTTAAGTCAGCTGGGATGATTCCAGTTCCTCTTTCTTTGCTGACTTAAAATATTTTAGATGAACAGTATCCTGATTAAAGGCATCACACAAATAAAATATTCATGAAAGACATTGTGGTGACATCCATCTATGTCACTGGAATTGCTGTCATTTACTTTAAAAGAACACGAGTTTTACCCAGGATGGAGCCTCTCCTTCCTCAGTCTAGCTGTCTAAAAGTTCAATATTAAGCTAAACAGCAACAGCTAATTGTCATGAATCCATACCTAGTTTCTGTTTTCCACTGTTTTTCTTCTTGTTTTCTAGTTTTAGAGAAAATACAGCAATATCTGTTGTAATATTTGGAAAATAGTTGGAAAATATTTCTATTTTTCCATTGAGTTAAAATGTTTGAAACTGAGGCAAAAAGTCTCTATAACTGCATAACCGCTAGTTTATTCCATGTTTTCCACTGGGCTAGAATGTCACCCATCAAAGAATCTCTCTTGTTTCAAATGACCTTTAAAACCCTTTGTTATAAATAACATCCCACCCTAGTGCTGCGCCTGGTTCAGAAAGCTTGATTAGACATGTACACCTCTACAAATCACTTCCCCTTCTTCCCTAAGTCATGAACACATTTAAAGAGCTCTGCTTTATTAGTGTAAGTTTGGAACAAAACCTGAAGGATAACATACGCTCCATGTAATGTTCAGTTCTTTCGTCTTCCTCCCTCACAGGTAATACATCCAGCATGGCATTTCTTCCCCATTTTCAGCTTATCTTTCTCTGTCTCTTACAGATCAATATTTTCACCAACTCTTAAAGTATTTTCTTCCCCTAAATTCAGTAGCAAAACTAAAGTTCCCTCAGGACTTCTTGGGACATTATGAAACTTTTTATTATTCCTCTTTCATGAATATATTTCATTTAGTATGCTGATGTATTTCAAGATAAATTTCAAGGTTTAGTGCAGAGAGGGAAGAGCGAAGTACCACTGTAAGAATGCAGTTCTTATTGAGAAAATATGTATTTTCCATTTTGGTTTTTTCAGTACAAAGTCTTGTAAGCCCTTCCTAAAGAATATTGCTCCAAATTTATAGAACACACTTTTAAGGACACTGGTTTCCTGTCTTTGGGCTCCTCAAGACAAATGAAAACCAACAAACAAAAAAAATCAGAGTTCAATAACGAGCAATACATAAATGATGAGGGAATTTAGCTCTACAGTACCTTCCAGGAGAACACTGTGGCATCGAGCCAATATGCTGTGGATGGAGGGTCCATTTTCAGCCTCACCACAGACGTTTTTGTGTCCATTTATCATGCTTGTCCTTTTATAAAATGAGGATAAGCACTCTTTGGTGCTTCTTGGAAACTGAAGTCAGCAGTTTGCTCGAGTATTCTAGTGATGAAAAGCATGTGACTGTCTTAGAGTCGAGCTTTTCAAGGATTTCCCATTGAAATTATCTTCTGATGTTTGCTACTGCTGAAACATCACAATTTCCTTGGGAATCAAAGTTCCAAATTTCTTCCAACTTCATTTTAAATAGACAAATGTCAACCTATATTTTTGTCCCTACCTTCACTTTCAGTGGTTTCTAACAGATCAGTTAAGGAGCTGTATTCAATGAATAAGGAGTTTGAATAATGCCTACTCAACAGGCTTAAACAGTCCAGATTTATTGTTATTTTGGAGGGGGGAGTTTACAGTTCCTTATGTGAGATAGCTGATTTCTCTACCATTCTTGGTTAGGTTTATTAGTTAAGATAATCCAGATCAGATCCTTTTACAGATGGGATGACCAGTAATACCAAAAATCCTTTCAATAAATACAGAACTAAAGCAGCATTACACTTTCCTAGGTCTGTAGACATAAGCAACATCATAGCTAAGTAGGCACTGATGAAACTTATGTCAACATTTCCTCTGAGCAGACCCCATGAAGCTTCCAGTACAGCACAAGCAGCTACTTCTCCCTGAAACTTTCCATGCTTGAAATAAAGACCAAATCATCCCAGCAGAACAGTTCCATGTTAAAAATCACAAGACCACCTCTATAGTCCCTACAGAGTGGAAACATGCCGGGTCAAATGTTCTCATTGGCCTTGTTTTATTACAGTCAGTGGAGTCATGCCAAAATGAGAATTTGGCCTAGGAACCTAAGCATATGGCATTGTTCTATTACACTTGCACAAATCACTGGATATTATTACTGAGAACATACTGGGCCCTTATTTGAGTGCTGGAGGAGAAAGGGTTTGAGCACAGGGCTGTGAGCCAAGAATTCTTGAGTTCAATGCTGGGGTCTATTGAATAACCATGTTATAGCTGTTTTCTTGTGTGCAAAATACAGGGATAGGAGGATGAGAGTATTCACACTATTTACATTAATGTTGGCCTAGAAAAACCATCTCTGCAGACTTTTTCCATAGTCTTTGGAGAAAGACAGGCTCCACCATAGCAGGCCTCAGAGAATTACCAGGTGTTGATATACCCGCAGTGATCAAAAGAAAGGATCCTGCAAAGGAACATATTTGTCCTATCTGGCTAACTTTGAAAACTGATAGCATTCATGTTCAAAGAGTCAGAATGGCAGGATTTATATACCAGCACATTTCCACCATAGCTTAAAGCTAGAATCACTGTGAAAATGTGTAGGTGATCCTTGCTAGCAGAGGCAGTCTGAAAGTTCACCTGAAATTTGTACAGCTCTTGAAAGACCGAAGACATTACTTAATGTCAGAATTACTATAGCCACATGTAGGATATTCACAGAGGTCACGTAGGATAGTGAGTGTTGGAGCACTAGCCAACATATTCAAGAGGTTTCCAAGTGCTTAAGGCCAGGCAGAACCACTAGAAGGGCTTGTGGAATCTCATTTCTTGCGTCTTTCTTGGTTTTTTACAGTCACCCATAATTAAGGCAGACAGATTCCAGCTTAGAGGGCCAAACGATGCTGCAGGTTATGTTGCATACAACCAGTGAATGTCATGTTTGACTAACAGGTTGGATTCCCCATTGCTCCCAGCTCAGAGATGGCAAAGGAAGCAGATGAATGTTCCAGCCTCAGACACCTGCAGCAGCTCTGACGTGTAGTGGGTGGAATAGTAAATAGCAGGAGAGACAGGGGTGAGGCAGCATCTGCTGAATTTAAGAGCATTTTGTTTAAGCAGGCCTGGACACCTACCCCAGGAATATCAAGCTAAAAGCTTACAGCAACAAGCTAAATAACTTTTTGAACTATGACCGAAAGGTTTTTAGGAAGTCTGGGAAAACTCCATAGGCTGGGATAGCTGCTAAAGAAGCTCTAACATCCTTTAGAAGATCTGGTATTTTTCTACATAAGGCTTTCAGAAAGTTCCTGGCAGAGGTTCAAAGGCCCGTTTATGCAGGTGTCAAGGAGGCTGTCTAAACCACAACAGGGATAGTTGCATTCTGTAAAGCTCCCCCCAAAGAAAAATCCTCTTCCTTCATTGATTGTGTAAATTCTCCTCTTTGCTCTAAGCATGTCACCAGTTAATGGTCCAAACATGTTACCAATTGCGGTCACTCTTAGAGGTGACCACAAGGTAAAGAATCAAAGGTCAGTTTGTAGGGTTTCAGTTAGCTGCCCTAAATAGTCATGAAGGATCCAATTCCCTGCCCATTCCATTCTTTACCTAGGACAGATTGGGGACGTTGCCCTTTATTTATCTTACTCCAAAAGACTGGAAGGCCTAACCCAGATGTGGGCAGCTCATCCACAGACTACTCAAGTTAGGTACCAGTTACTTGCTGACATGTCCTCAGGTTTCCCCTCTCATTCTTCATTGTGTGTTGGCTGCAGCACATTTCCTACCTAGTGAGGCTGAAGACATGGAAAACACCGCTCCATGCAAAGGCTGAAAAGGGACCTGCTGACACACAGCGAAGAAAACATTTGGGCACATCTCAGAGAACACTTTTGCATTCACCAGCCTGGACATTGCTGGCACAGGCCAAACATATCCAATGAACACCACAGATGATGAGTCTCAAGTGTTGTGGCCCCATTCAGTTTATTACAACAGGTCTCTCCATGTAGTGTGCAAGGACAGTGTTAGGGAAAACAGAAAGGATCACAGGGCTTATAACCACCCAGAGAACCCATTCCGCTTATCTCACCTCCATCTTCTCCTCATGAGGGTTTGGTCCAGCTCAGAGTGAGGTACAGGCTACTGTGCCAGCCATTAGGGCAGCTGGGACACAGGGCAGGGCAGGAGCAGAATCATGCAGCAACCTGAAACACCAGCTGGTTTTGTTAGAAGACACAGGCTCACTTTCATCCAGGGAGAAGATTCAATTCACTCTAACTCAAACCACGTTCACCTGGCAAGCTCCCAGCTTGGTCTTCACACAAGTACCCCCATCTCCCACACTATGCCTTACGAGGCAGTTTTGCTGCTGAAAACTATCTGATAAGCCCTTCCTGACCTTCCCACATGCTCCCAAGCAGCTTCTGGTCTGACAGGCAGCTGCCAATGTGCTCCATCTGCCCTCCACAGCTCTCTGCCTGCCCTGAGGAGGCATCTGCAAGTGGTGAGTGGAATCCAGAGCAGATGAGGATGGGGAGGTCTCCTTATAGCATTTCTTCTGGTCTTTCTAGACCACCACATCCTCCCTACAGATACTCCCATGCTGATCTCCAGCTCAGCCCCCTGTGACTCTTCTCCGGTTGATTTCTATTTGCACATTTGAGGAGCTCAGGAAATTCAAACCTTTGAGTTTCATTTCTTCTCAGAGGTGGGAGAGTTACAGCATCCCCATCCAGAGCATGGCAGCAGAGTGACCTTCCTGTTTCTATCTGTAGGTGCCTGAGAGAGCATCTCTACGCTGCCAACGTCATTCCCTGGTCTTCACCCCACACTCACACCAAGCCCAGGCAGAATTCCCACTGGAACCAACAAGGAACATTGTCTAAGTGAGGGATATAGGGCTTGATTAATTGCTGTGGAAGGTACTGGGATGACGGATAACTATCCATAAGTGGGATGAAGGTTGCTTTTTCCCTGGTCTTTCACAGCTTTGTCAGACAACTCAGATGCCCTGAATGTCAGCCTAGCCTCTCACAATGGGATTTGTGAGATCCCTTTGTTGTCTAAATTCCCTTAAGTGGAAATATGTTTTCTAACAGCACAGAAACTCTCCCCAAGGCTTCTGTTGTACCAGGTTAATCAACCGTACATGACAGTAGAATTAGAGGTGCTAGTATTTTATGTTCTGCATCTAAAGTGTGTTTCTCCGTGTGTACTTAACAGGCTTTAATTTTATAAAACATTGCGCAACAAGGCACCTTGGGGAAGAGCAATTAACTCAGATTATGTTTGCGTTTCAGTGAATACCAAATGAGAAGCTGAAAATACTGATTTATGTAGCCACAAAGTCAAATCATGCTCCTTAATACTGCTTTATTTTCCAATGCTGCCGTCTTTGGTCACAGCCAACCCTTTTAGTCTTGACGTGCAATTAAGAAGTTGCTCAAATTGAACTCTCCCTTACAAATATATCAAGATATTTTATAATCACGACACGCAGATAGCCCGTCCTGTTTGAAGTTAATTGTGAGTCTCCTATCATCTTCAGTGAGAGCAGGAATAAACCTACAGAGGACATTTCAGTGTAATTTTCCTGTTGATGACTATCACAGCCAGTTTATGTTAATTATGGATGGGGATAGGCACTGCAAAACAATTTGAAGGATGAAGGTACTAATTTAGGATCCAATCTAGCTCTCATTAAAGTCAATGGAAAGATTCCTATTGACTCCAATGGAAGCTGGTTCAGGCCCATAACGACCGAATGAGCTCATGTGAAACTTCTCACCCAGTTTCTCACTGCAGAAAAGAAACGATGCATCAGCACCTGAACCACTATTCATGCAGAGGGCTTAATTTGGTCACCTTGAGTCATGCTCATCAGCTCCTTACTGTACTGGCCATTCCCTTGGAATCAAGAGGTCTGTGGACAACATGTAGTGATCTGGGCTAATTTGGGAACCTGCTGTCTGAAGGATTTTTCATTGGGAAATGCTCTTCTGTGGGTTGCAACAACAGAGCATAGGAATTGAAGGAGAGGGAAGGGAAGGGAAGGGAAGGGAAGGGAAGGGAAGGGAAGGGAAGGGAAGGGAAGGGAAGGGAAGGGAAGGGAAGGAAAGGAAAGGAAAGGAAAGGAAAGGAAAGGAAAGGAAAGGAAAGGAAAGGAAAGGAGAAGAAAGGAAAGGAAAGGAAAGGAAAGGAAAGGAAAGGAGAATAAATGTTGATCATAAACCCAGAAGCAGCCTCAGTTACCATTTTCAAGGCTTTCAGATGGGATGCAAGGAGCAAGCCTTTCACATTGTTTCCCCAGGGCATCACATCATTCCTCCCCAGCTCTGCTGTGGAAGCTGACCTGATCCCCTGATCCCCACAGCACAGAAAGCAGGGAGTTGTGAACCCCACTACTTCCTCATCTTCTCTCTCAGGCAGCCCAGCCCCCTCTGCTCTTGCAACGACCGATTGTGAACAGAGGCTGAAGCCAGGCAAAGCCTCCCTGCCTGCAAGGTTCCTCTCAGGAGTCAGGCAGCAGCAAACCAGAACCTTCCATCCAGTTCTCCCAAAAAAGGGATGTGTTAGGAAATCTCCCCCAATGAACAAAAAAGCTTCTTTTATTTTCTACGTTATAAACCCACCATGAATCCTATGCAATAGCTTTCCTTTCTACTCTTCACACGCAGTGACACATTTCTTGCCCCTACACTAGGGAAAGAATCTCTTCTTTCTGGCCCAACCGGTAAAGAAATGTCACTCAGTGTAAATGAGGTTGTCATTACTGTCTATTAAGGGGTATTATTTCTTTAGACACAAATACATTTAGTCTGTGAAAAGTTCATGAAAATTGAAATTTGATTCCATCAAACAGAAGTAGAGAGATTTTTTCACAGCGTTTTCCTAATTCTTATGCATGCCCTACTCCGGCAGATGGCTCTTTAATAATGACACCCTATTACCTGTGTTCATTGCTCTAGGTTTTCTTTTCCCTACCCCACTCATTAATAAATGTTTTACTACTTTCAGTTAGCATGCAAGTGCCAGCGCAGCCAGGGAAAAGAAGCTGGATTTCCATCTCTCTGCTGTGCTTACAGAGGAATCATTAGTTCATTTCCAGTTACAAATTTCTACCTACTAATAATGTTCAAGCTACAAGGAAATGGGATTGAATTTCAGATTCCAGCCTGAATCTCCAACTCTAATAATGGTGAATAAAATAACATTCTTGGTACCAAGGAGTTTTGAGGTAGTCTTTGAAAGATAAAGAATGGGTCTATTCTAGGCCCTTTCAAGACTGATGTGATGTTTAAGCACAAAATGGAGAATTTTTTGTGTCTTCCCAATCTGGTTCTGTAGGTAAAAAAAAAAAAAAAAAAAAAAAAAAAAAAAAAAAAAAAA